>BQNB010040282.1:0-12244 GCA_026074375.1 Tanacetum coccineum
TACAAAGGCTAAAAGCAAATAAGCTAAAGGTTTAAGCTAAAAATTAAGCTAGGTAAGAATTTAGAGATTAGACCTTGGATTTTTTGAAGTTTTAGAACCAAGGTCACTCTTTCTGAGTGAGTGGCCTAAAAACCCTGTCCTAATGGCTCCTTAGCCTCTAAACCTGAGCAATAAGCTCAATAAGCTTATATTAGCTTATTTCTCCAAAAGCTTCCAAATTCACAATCAAATAAGCATTTATGAAATAAATTCAACTTAAAACAGTACTTAAGAACATTTAACAGGTATTAAACTGAATTTGAGCTTATTAACAAGAATAAGCTCAAATTAGCTTATTGAGAGCTTATGAAGTAAAAACGGCTTAATTTTTCATTAAAACTGAAAATTACAATTGCATAAAAGACATTAACTTAAAAATACTTTAAACTACAATAAAAACTTAATTGAAAACTGAATTAAAACTGAATAAGCTGGAATAAAAATGGAATATTTGCCACAATGGCTTACAAGGCTATTTATAGCCGAAAACTAAAGCTAGGTCTTCTTTCTTCTTTCTCTTTGTTGTGCTTGTTTGTAGACACACAAACACAGGTGTGTTTGTTTTGTGAGAGTGTTAAAACCCTTAATCTTGGCCCTTCAATCTTTAAAATTCAATCTTAGTCGTCGAATTTGGTCTTGGGGGGTGTGGGATTGCCAAGTTGGCATCTTTGTGGCTGGGAAAGGTAGTGGAGGAGGGGGAAGGTGAGTATCCATGGTGGAATTGGGTTTACAGGGTAAAAGAGGGTTAAACAACCCGTGAGTTGTTTGGGAGGGAAAAACGAGCGGGAAAAGTGGTTTGGATGTGTAACAGAGTAAAAGTTTTACCATTTGGCAAAAATGGCCCCTCAAGGTTATATCTTTCATTGCATACATGGTCCCTGTGGTTATATAACTTTGGGGACTTGGCAAAACAAGTCCCCAAGAGTTATATAACTCTTTTCACCCACAGTCCTTGTGGTGTACAAGTTAGGGGGGTTGGCAGTTTTGCCCCCCCACTTGTTACTTTGATCAAATTGCAAAATCATCAGCCTGTGGCTTCTCTTTCCTCTTTTCATCTTGTATATAAGTTTAGGTGATTGACAATTTCAGTTCCTGAAATTATTTTCTTTGGACTTTGACATCGGGGGTTGACTTAGGGTTGACTTTGACTTTGAACACGTTGATTTTTGTAGACTTTTTGAGACTTGATTGTCTTTACGGCTTTGATTGGCTTTGTCTTTCACAGTCTTTTCCATTCCGAGTCTGGTTTTGTCGTTTTGGCTTTGTTTTTCGTCCTTTTCTTGGTTATCCGTTCCTGCACAACACAATTAGCAAAACAAGCATATATTTGGCATTTTAAGTCCGTTTTTGGTTATTTTAGCTCGTTTTTAAAGGTAAAAGGTATGTGTAATTAAGCACATACCAGCCCTTGTAGAAGGAGATTGGCTAAGGCTTTGGATCTTTGGCTTCTTTTTGAACTCTTCTGATTCTCGTGTCCGTGTTTGCTTGCTTTTGATTGTTTTCTTGTGATTTTTGACTTATCCGTACATGCACACACAAAACACAAATACAAGCATATTTTTGCCATTTTTGGTCTGTTTTGGGTTTATTTGGGTTATTTTAGGTATAAATGGATATGTGTATTTTACACCTATCAAGAGCTATCTCGGTATCTAGATTACTTGGTCCGTAACACTAGACACAGTTGAATGATAGGTCGCATATTCAAACACATAAACAAGTATGAGGTGATAAACATAATTAAACAATCAACGATAATTAAGACATCAAATTTTAAACAAACAAACATTGGACTTTCATTACGTATGGATAAATACCCGAGGGTATTAGCCCACAACCACATGTAATTATAACTAAGCGTAGTCATACAATTAAATCGAACGATTAAAGAGGAGTAAAAACATTACACTGATGTTTCTTTGGTGTCGTGATCAATGCTTGAACCTTTTATGATGGATTATCTTCTAAATTAGTCTTTGGTTGAGTATATGGTATAAGGAATATGATATTGCACACTTTAAACTCATTTTGAGTCTTCTATTATAGTGCTGAAAATACTGATAGCCGTATTCCAGAAGGTCGTTAGGCGTATTGGGCTGGATTCTTGGAGTGCGAGTCTACGTTCGTAATAAATCTTTGATAATCCCTTCCCAATTTACTTGATTTACTGTATCTTCGAATAGTTATCTTCATGGATACGGCGTATGAAGATATCATGGATACGCCGTATTGGGATTTGGTCAAACGCGTTTTCTTGTGAAGTCTTGGTGCAGATACGCCGTATCTTCTTAGTTGGATACGACGTATTGGTGAATTTTCAGAAATCTTTAAATGTCTTCGTTTTAGCCTCCAAATGTGCGGCCTTTTAGTTGTATTCCACAAAACCACTACTGAATTACTGCATTTATCAACTTTAAAGCAATTAAGTACCAAATAATGCAATAATTATATAAAAGTGGGCAAAATAGATAGGATAAATGATATAATAAAGTGACATTATTTGATGTCATCAAATATCCCCCCACTTGAATCCTACTTGTCCTCAAGTAGACTTTAGAAAGAGTTCCAGTTTATGAAAATGTGTCCCCATCGAAGTTAAGGATTTTCCGTTTAAGCATCGTTTTGTCCTAATCACGTATACATAACCAAGCTCCTCACGAAATATGGAAATGAAAACACTCAGATCACTCAACTAATCTAGGGTGCAACATTTAAGTAGTACGCTCAATTGCTTGGTCGTGATTAGTTTCGTATCATAAGCTTGGAAAGGATACACATCTCCACCGCTAAAGCTAAAGAAGAACAAGTAAAAAGCTAAATTGGGTATTTATTAGTAGGCTATGGTTTAATCATTCTTTTATGAGAAAGAATGATATAGGGTTTGGAGCTTCTGACTTTCACCAGAGGTCGTCATTAAACAAGGCAGATGAGACATGAATACATGGCCGTATCGACGGAATAGACATCCACGCTCGTACACATCCTCATTCGAGTAGATCCTAAGGTTAGTTATCAGGAAAGGGAAGTAAAATGGTTGTTAAATAAAATTCACAAAACAAATAGATTTAAGCCAACAAATAAGGTGCGGTTGCTAGTAACTTTCCCCGACCGTTCCATAACAAAGACTCAAACATATAGACAGACGCCTCGATCATAGAAATGAAAAAGACAATCAAAGTTGACGTTCCCATAATGGTCAACTTCCCTTACATCCCACTCTTTACATACTTTTACATAAGTGGTGATATTGGCACTTTTTACAATCTTTACATCGTATTACGAATAATCGATCCTTCTAAGTGGATTCCCTATCGATATAAACTTCTTTTTGGAAAATGACTATTTTTTTCCTTTCTCTTTTTTTGTAGCAATTACATAATTAAAAATATCAGTTTAATTCCACCGTATTTTCTTCATAATTCATCCGGATTAATCTTTTCCTTTGTAGTGCCTTTTCTTCGGACATAATTCATAATGCGAAAAGTAGTGAACTTCGAGCTACATAATTTTCCATTGTAATGTGCAATTTCCCGACCATATACAAGAGATGATATTTCACTTTGACATAGGAAATACAAAACTTTACACGAAAGCAACTAGCAACATAGAGAAATAGGCTTAATCTACACGGTAGGATAAGGTGCAAAGATATAACGAAACATATAATATGGTGTACAAGAAAGAAAGGAATGGCTCAACAGGTTGTTCTAGGAGATTTTACTCTAAAAATGAGAGCAATCAAGGCTTACACGGGAGTTAACTAACCAGTGAAGTTAGTTATTTTCATGCACGTGTAAGCTTTTGGTTTATCTAGAAATTTATCAGTTGAACATGTTCTTCAATCTAAATCCATAGTACTAATCATGGCGGTCTCGAGTGATATACCAGGCCAAGTTCGGAATTTTGTAGACAGATGGAAACGGATTAGGCTTAATTCTTACAATATGTATCAAGGGTTATAGTGAGCTATGTAATGTAACTAGTGATTTTTACAAAAGTCATGCTGATTTTTTTTTAAATTTTGACCTTTTTTAGTACTTTGCATGTTATTTTGTAAAAAAGAAGACAACTATGTTCTAATTCTCCATCTCCCCACTTAAATTGTTCAACGTCCTCGTTGTATAGATAAAATAATAAAATAATAAGGGAAAATATAATTAGAATGGAAAACTCCCTGATGTTTTGCTCGTGATAATTCTCCATGATGAGTTCTTAGAGCAAATGCGTGTGACTAGGGCTTCAAAATGCCCGGGAATATTTTCACCACAAGTCTGTTTTTCAGTATATACCATATCATAAGTTTAGCAAGTCCCTGTATAGAGATTTAGAAGCAAGTGTAAGTTTATCTCGCTACAATGGTATAAGAAAAATAATTAAACCAAATACTGATACAGGGGGATACAATACGTGTATCCCAAACCTAGGATAACGCCGTATTGTTCCTGTGAACAGATTAAATTATGGAAATTAAATAATTAAGGTTTAAAAAATTATAACGTCTAGACATGCATAGGCCGTATCTAGAGGGGTTCGATACGCCGTATGTAATGTCTAGGAAGACAGACTCATGCAGAAAATTAAAATTCAAACAATTAAATGCGATAAACAATTAAAATGACCAGGTTGTCTCTTGGGAAGCACTTTTGTTTCAGCTGGTCTTTAAGTTCGACATTTTTCTTCTCTTCATGCCTCGCCAGGTGTTGTTATGACCCATCCATAATCAATAAGACGTAAAAGTTTTCGATAAGCATCGAGGCTATCCTTTGAATGTTTGAGGTATTCGGATTCCTTTATTGTAATGTACTCCTCTTCGTCATCGGATGACTACTTCATCATTTCGAATCTCCTGACCTTGTAGTTTGATGGTTTAGGAATTTAGATTATTCCTTAGTACTTGATCATATGATTCAACCAACGTTGCTGGCTTAATGATCCCTTTCAAATATACGGTTGGTGTTAAGATAAGGATTACTACCCCATTTAGTTTTTATATTAGCATATGGTCCTTGTTCGAAATTTTCCATACAAGTAAATGGAGCGATCTCGTGAGCATTCACTTTCCACCAGCAATCTTGTAATTTTACCACTACCTCATATTCTAGCTCATGGAAGTTTTCAAAACAGCTTTTCAACCATCTGCAAAATTTATTTACCATAGGAGTTGCGTTTCCCTATGACCCTTCTATTTTTGCTTTAAGTGCTAAGGTTTCATCCTTTAGTTTCCCATCAGCTAGTTCATCATACCACATGTGATCTTGAAAATAGGTCATGCTTCCTACTCAAATCATTCCGGACAGCTCGCCACCATTACAGAATCCATCAATATCAGAGGTGCATGTGGGCCACTTAGTTTTTTCATTCTTAAAGCGGTATGGTTTACATATGTGATTACGTAGTTGGTATAGTACCCCTTTTTCCGACCATGGTTCTTCAGTACCCTTTCCTTTGTCATTATTCACCTCTTATTTATAATCATCATAAGTTTTAAGGTTTTGGATATCATAAGTGAACAGATCAATGTCAATTTTCAGAAGGCGATTGAATTCGTTGAATGCCTCGCATAAGGGTGTCTCAAAGTCAAATAGGTTCCCCTCTATCATGAAGATTTCGGGAGCATTGTCAATTTCGTTTAGGTCTTCTTCTTCCTTGATCTCTTCATCATCATTGTGGTCAGAAAGATGGTGGAATTTCAGAATGAACTTTTCGACTATGCTGTCCCAGGTTGTGATCGAGCCCATACACTCCTTGGTAAACCATTCATATGCAGCTCTAGTTAGTGAAACGGGGAAAATACTTAGCTTGAATCGGTCTTGAGTCAACCCGTTAATTTTGATTGGCCCAACAACATCTAGAAATTTATTGATGTGTTTGTATACGTTTCCCCTTAGTTTCTATTAAAAGCATCATTACGTATCTTTTCTAAGAATGTCCCTTGTATTTCGATGATGCATTTCTCAACCATTCTTCCCTCGTTGTCATTAGAGACAAAATTCTTTCGGGTAGCGGTGATGTAGTTGTTTGGTTCCGCCATGTGGGTTTCTTTGTCAACGGTTTCCTGTGATTAAGCACAAATAATCAGTAGGATGCGCCCTAGGGAAAAGGAACACATAGAAACAAACAGAAAACCAATTACAAAATACTGGTACCGTATCAGATAACAAATACGCCGTATGCAATTAGTTTGAATACGCCGTATGGGTCTGTTGAATATTAGTACGTCGTATAGAGCTTAATGAATACGCCGTATTGTCGTGAAACAAATTCGCTGTTTAGACAGTAAAACTCAATACGTTGCTCTGATCAGAAGGTTTGATCTCGTATCCAACTGGTGGATACGGCGTATCAGGTGATCAGTCAGAACAGAATACTATTTAAAAAAAATAAATGCGGGAATTTAAACAAACAATTTAATGCGAATAAATACAAACATAATTTAAATGATTAGATTACACTAAACTAATTAATTAGAGGTTAGAAATACTGATAAGAATAAGGTTTAATTATTTCCACTCTAAAACCTGTATCTTTTCGAGTCAGTCTTTCTAACCATCTAATAAAGCTCGCTGAGATATATATCTCAAGAAACCTTCCAAAGCACATAATAATGTGATACGCAAAACAACTCTCAACCCCCAAAAAACCCCCCACTGCTACACCCCCCCGCCACACCCATCGTCCCCCTGCGGCGCACGCGCCACAACTCTCATCTCTTCGATTATAAGTCCCTTTCTCACAATTTTATTTCAGCACCTCAAAAATCCCTATAAAAACACTTTAACGAGAAATCCTACACGGTCAAAGATAGTGTCTCGCGGTATTAAGTTGGGTCCCGTTTGTCGAACACTAACGAGTTATGAGTGGAAATTTAATCCTTTATTTCTATCAGTATCTTTAATTATCCTATTATTTTACTGGGTTTTTAACCAATGCTATTGTACGTTTGTCTTATGAAAATTGGGGGGGGGGTGGGGGGAGTTCAACCTGAGAGGACTAGGCACAGGTTTGATGATGACAAATATCAATTCAATACACAATAAACATAAAGATGAAGCATTAGAGATAGAAAAGCGTGGTACAAGCCCTAATAATAGAAAATAGAAAACTGTAGTTGCCATATTTATATCATGGTTCAATGCTGGTTTGTTGTTTAGTACCAATGATTTAACTTTCTCAAAGCCGGCATATCATTCTTAAGACTTAGGCAGGACATCATCCTAAGACTAGATATAATTAATCCGTCACAATTAATGCTTCCGCATAAAGCATCCTTTAGGTTTACTTATATCTATCCTTAGAGAATTAAAGCAAGTGCGTGTCCTGCTTAAAACTCTAGCCAACGGGACTTTACCCAATATTGTTTGACGGTTGTGTTATTACTTGGTAGTCACATGTTCCAATCTTTATTAAGTTATTTAAGAGATGATTGCTTGCAAAACATAACGGGTCATCCTTCCGGTCCAATAAGCTCATAATCAAAAGTAAAAAGTCAGAAACATTATTTGTGATACTATTGGCTCGGAGTAATATAAGACATGATATTTGGAGGAGCTATCCGGTATCTAGATTACTTGGTCCATAACACTAGGACTCAGTTGTTGATTGGTCGCATATTCAAACACATAAACATGTATGAGGTGATAAACATAATTAAACATTCATATGAATAAATTAAGAATTCGAATTTTAAAACAAACCCAAACATTGGTCTTTCAATTAAGATGACTAATACCGAATGTATTAGCCCCATAATTAAAATCGAAATACGATAAGAGAGTAAAAACTTACACGATGTCTTCTATGGAGTCGTGATCAATGCCTTGAACCTTTATGGCTGATATTATCTTCTAAAATCGTTCTTTGGTTGAGGTATGGTATATGGAATATGATATTGCATACTGAAATTTGTTTTTGAGGGTCTTTTATTTGATAGTTGCTTGAAAAATACTCGTACGTCGTATCCAGATGGTTCGATACGGCGTTATTGGACTGGATTCATGGGAGTGCCGCGCTAGTTCGTATTAAATTGTGATATCATTCCAATTTACTGATTTACTGTATCTTCAGATTAGATTATCTATGAAGATAACATGGATATGCGTATTTGGAAATGGTCAAACTCGTTTTCTTGTTTTTTTTGGGGGAAGTCTTGGCGCCATATACGTCGTATCTTCTTAGTTGGTATACGGCGTATTGGTGAAATTTCAAAAATCTTCAATGTCTTTATTTAGCTCAATTATGCGCACTTTTTAGCATGTCTACACAAAAACTGATAGGACACATGAAATCTTGAATACAACATCATATCAACATGTAAGATTAGAGAGAATGAGGGCAAGTAAAGGGAAAATTCAAATCTTATTATGGAGGGAAAATGAGAGTTAATTACAAGGGCATCACCCTCTAATGAAGATTAGAGGGCTATTTATAGGCAATGGGAGGGAGGCTTCCCTTCTTTATTTTCCTAACTTGTCAATACTAGTCCCTAGACTTTGGTTATTATGCTATTTTTACTTTAAGCATATAAACCTTATTACAAGCTATTTACACTAAAACAAAAAATAAATGGTTAATAACAAAATAATAATAAAACCACATAATCGACACTTTTCATAAACTATCAATCTCCCCCTAAGGGGTCGATTTTTATCGGGCGTTCCTTCCTTGTGGTCTAAGTGGTTTTCCATTCACGTACATCTCCATCTCTTTCATTTGATCTCGATAATTCAATTCTTCTTCAAACAACTAAGTAAACTCGGACTTTCCATCATTTGTGAGTTCTTTTTGCAACATAGGCCATACCTTGACATCATTATAATAACTCTTTTAGTCCTTCAAGTGTTCATCTTTGTGTTGCATCACAAACTTATGGTATCTCTGAATGTATCATCACCCTTTTCTCTTTCTTGCTTATTAGGGTAAATGATTCTGTACGGGCTCATATAGACAATAGAGAAAAAATCATATTCTTCAATTTCCTAGGGAATGTAATTGTTGGTGCAGTGAGATTAATCTTCTGTTGATAGCTTTCGATTCCAAGTTGAAAATCGTGCACTCTTTCCCATATCACTGAACTCCTGATGAACACTGATAGAGACCATAGCAATCCTGTATTAGCATAATCAGGTACCTTGTTATTCATGATCAGCAGATACATGTCTTCAATGTCATTCTTATTGAGGTTCTTGTAATCTGGCTCGGTTATTGACACTATGCAATCATTAGCTCTTCTTGCCACAATCTCTGTGATAAACTTATGTTCATGACCCAATTCCCAGAATGTCTTGATGACTTGAACGATCTTAGAGTTTGAATAGATCTCTTCCTTCGGTCTTCCAGGTTCTTTCTGTCTCCTTATGTAGAAGATCTTCGCATGAGGATTCTTCCAGTTTTCAACACCATATCTTGCATAAGGATTAAACTTCTTTATACACTTATTAACCCATCTGGAAGTCCGTTCTTCAATATCATCATCATTGAAGACAATTGCTGGAAATTTATGAAGTGACAAAACGATCTTTTCAGGTCCTGAATTTCCTTTCTTTAAGTACAAAAGGTCTTGATTGATCAGAGATAGTGCTGGAGCTTCAGGATCTCTTTGACAGCTTTGAACTAATGGTGTGATCTTTCGTGGATGCGGAGAGACAAGAATTTCCTTTCTGCTTTCCCAAACAATGTCACTTTGCAAGAAATTCTTCATCTGATCAATGTGATACTGATGTTCATCTCCTGAAGTACATCTTTGTCTTAGCATCTCATCCGCCATCTTCTTCAACTTAGCTTCATCAATTGTCAAAGATATCTCTTCCATGATGTCTTGTGATACTTGCTTAGTTGGAATCTCATCATCATCAGAAGCATAAGAGTCAGTCCAGAAATCAAATTCATTATCTAGTTCCTCTACATTATCTTGTCCAGATGATGACTCTCCAGATACATATGCTTCATACTTCGATGTCTTCTGCCTCTTTGCACTATTCTCCCCCTCAAGATGAGCATCATCATGAGGATCATCCTGATCTCTTATGAGAACAGCAGAAGGTCTACAAGCAGTATGTGGTACATGAGTCTTCTCAAACTTCATCTGGAGAACCAACCAGATTGCTATGTCTTGTTGTTGTAACAAAGGATCAGCCTTCATAGCAAGGTACAATTGATGTTGTTGTTCTGGAACAGAGGATGATTGAACTTGTGCCGGATGAACATGAAGAATATGACCTGACATATAATTGCGTACAGATGCATCAACTAAAGAAGGAATAGCATTGTCAATTGCATTTTGAATCTGTGATGATATTTGTACCTGCATACGCCCATGTTCTTGTAAGATAGCTTTAGAGATTAATCTTTCTGTCTCTTCTTTAGTTGTTTTCCTTTCCAGAATCAACCCTTCCGCAAGATACACAAGAATAATATTGCTAACATCTACAATTGGAGTAGTCTCTTCCTCCTTTTCCTAAACAATCTCTACCTCCGGACTTTCCTTATCACTCCTGGGCTCTAACCTAGTGCCGGGAATAGATGTGTCATCATGCCTAGGGGGTGAACTATCATCAACATTCTTAGTATCTTCAACAAGCTTCTTAATCTCCTCAGTTGCCAAGTGCTCATATACCAGTGCCACATTTTCTCGTGCTTCTTGTTCTTCACGACTCTTGTGCTCAGCAAGACTTACTTAAATCATGTCTTGTAAAATCATCTCATCAGCTTTTTCTGCTGATGGCACTGGAACAGGTGGTGTTAGTCGTGCAGATTGCCTTGACGGTAATCGAAAACGGATCACAGTTGATCATTTTGGAACACTTGACTCAGCTGTCTCCGTAGCAGGGTTAGGTGACCTAGGGGCGCTAGGTGTCCTATGCGTTCCCTGGGTAGACTCAGTCGGCTGTGACTGAGTCAGAGGAACATCTAGCCCAAACACCTCTGCATACATCTTATAATGCTCTGTAAGCTTCATCTCATCTGTGATCATCCATGCTGGTATCTGCATCCGAACCTTGTTCTTGTTCCTTCCTAAATTGAAGATATTCTTCATAATATCATCATCTTGAAGATTGTGATAAACATCTCGAGCACGTCTTGAAATGTCAGGAAAGATAGTCATATAATGACTGATGATGATCTTCGTAAATCGTGGGTATGGGATCGAAGTGGCAGGATGATGAAGCGAATAGTAAATGCCTTCCCACATTAACTCCGCATAATCCACATGAATGTTATTGACAAAGCAGTATAACATTTGCATTATCTGCAACGGCGGTTGGTCCCATCCCGTAACGCGTGTAGTCAAGCACTTGGAGAATATCTTGCATAACGTCTGCCAAGGCTATAGAAGACCAGATATCTTGAAATTAGAAACAGTCTTGAGTTCCATTGTAAATCCCAACACTTGTTTGTAGAATGGAACCATATCAGAGAATGATGGTGGTGGCACAAACGAAGCATGGTTGTTATCATTTGCTTATGGAATATGCAAGATTGTTCTGAAGTCATCCAGAGTATGTGTAAGCTCTTTTCTATCCAGCAAGAACTTGAGTCGATGTTTTGATCCGTCTTCTTTCTAAGTATGCCAGAATTGTGCCATATAAATCCAAGGTACAGATTTTGAAGTTGCAATGCTGAATCGTAACAGATGATTTTTAATAATATTCATCAGAATCTTGCTCTCTGATAGACATTGCACATGCTCCAAGTCAACCTTCTTGTTTGCATCCATAAGGTCATATCGCTTGTTTGGAGGACACAGTTCATCTCAATGAACATCAGCTGCATGTTGTTGTTGTGCCATGATGATAACTAAATGAATACAATTGAGGTTTTAGGAAACAAATAATTCTTTTGACATTTTTGTCTTTTTCCTCTCTGTCTGTTTTTATATGTTCTGGCAATTCTTTTTGAACATATTTTTGATCAGTTTGTTTCTCATGTGCTCGTTCATGCTTTTTCTAGCACACGTCATACGCTTTATTCCAATTATTCTTTTGATTTATCATTTTACACACAAGACCGTAAAGAAAAAGCTTGTGTGAAAACTAAACGATTTTTGCGTATGGATTTAGCTCTCTTTTTTTGTTTTTAGAATATCCTCACTCCAGAAATTCTTTGTGACATGATACTCTTTCAAGAATTATGAAGATTTCTCTTTTGATTTTAATCAAGACTCTTTTACTGAAAATTAAAGAGAAATCATTCAACTTCTTAAAATTGT
>BQNB010040282.1:15628-47514 GCA_026074375.1 Tanacetum coccineum
TTAGACAATAGTAAATATTTTTCATTGTGATATATAGGATTACTATATTTCATGCTATGGTTATAAATCTTATGGTTCATCACTATTATTAAACAACAAAACCTATGAACTCATTAACTTTATGTTGACGTTTTAGCAATGTCTTTCTCAGGTGTCCTCTCTTACGGAATATATGGAGTCTGCATTGGTATATTGGCATGTAGAGGTCTATCTCTCGTATCAAGTCCTCTTTATGCCATGAAGTCACAATCCTAAATCTAGTCTTCTGCTATAGTGAAATTTGGGGGTGTGACAGATTGGTATCAGAGCCACTTGGTTATAGAGAACTAGGTTGCGTTAGTAACTCTAGACTATAACTGGCTCTTAAGGATATATCAGAATAGCATACGCATTATCTACTACTATCTACTTCCTAAGTTAACAACTGCTTGGCATGATATCATTAAATAACTAAATTACCACTTGTCCGTCATGGAAAACATGTTTCATTAGACTACACATTATCATTTACCATCTTAGAATAACACATCTTGTGGATTACGCATTTGTATCATCCTAGTGCAAGTAAAATACCATAACTCTCACCAAATAATTAACCTTATAACCAATATTGCACTACGAAGAGTCGCTTACATAATATTATGGATTTTATCAGTAATTATGTCCTTACTATCTCATTTTATGAGGGTTACCTACATAAACACTTCGGGATACCCAGCTAATCATCCACTCATTACTTCATTACTCGAGGATTCCCTATAGTAACCTTTGTGAAATACATATACTACTATCTACTATGTCGGTATACAATTAAAAGTATTTCGAAGTATACGAAAATCTACCAAAATGCATGCATCACTTGAATACACCAATAATTGACAAATGTCGCATCATTTGGGAACATGAACAACAAATTCATAATAGAAACAAATTAAAACACGCTCGGTAAAAGTAAGAGACAATAGCCGCAAATAACAATCAAGACTGCAGAAAGAAACTGGTAACATGAAGGTTTACGTCAGCTCACTGAGCCAAGAATAATATAAACTCTACAGATATGCATCTATTGTCCGAAACCCTACCACACTTTCTTGTCACTGGCTTAGGTCTTAAAATAAGGATACCACTAATAATCGCGAGTAAATTTTCCAAAAGGAACAAGAAACGTATCAATGCTTGAATCCGACACTCCTAGACATACTCTCTAGAAAAATCCCTACCCTAAACTAGGGCACATAACCATTCAAAGCATACCATGAACCTTATCTCAAAAAATAGATGGCACTCATAAGGTAATCTCTACCCACAAATATGGAATGTAAGAAGTAGAAACTCTATTCTGTCATGTGCAAGGTGTATTCAAGAAATGTCTCAATCACTTTCCAGCAACATGCCTGACAGCTCCCCAAAACAGGAAGCTGCCACGGAACACTCCATTCTAAGAAGACCCGACTCGCCAACCTCTCAGGCCACCCAATTACGTGAACTAGAATTAACTCTGACCCCTGCTACAGGGCGTGAACTCTCCCAAGAAATAAATAATCACAGTGTTCCTACACTAATATCACAAGCACCTGGACCTTCTCGAAAGAGAAGTAGATCACCATCATCGTCATCCTACCCAGATACCACTACTTTCTCTGACGGTAAACCAGCATCTGAGACATCAAAACTCAACCCAGAAGATGTAACGACCAGACTAGAGGACATAGAGGTGGAAATTGACACTCTTCATGCAGACACCGAAGACAAAGAGCTTCTAATATCCGAATTGCAGGATTCTCTCGCAGCTGCAGAGAATGAGATCGCGTTATTGCAGATAAGGGTAGCTGATGCCGAGGACAGACGCGCTGAGGATCATGAACAAATTCAGAAGATTTTAGCCCGCCTAGGCCTATAAGCGAAATGGTCAGACTCGCTACAACATTGTATTCCAGTTTGCGAAGGGACATCTAAGCAGAGAAATTGATGAAAACTTGTACTTTGATTCCGTAAAATAATAAATGAAATAACAATTCTGTCCTAAAATGTTTTCTGAGTATATTTACCCAGTATGGGAGAAGCCATATATTTGATATTTCTTTGAAATCACATGACGAACCTCTTAATACGCCAATGAAATGACGCTATACCCATTGCCCAATAAATGAAGAATACAATCATGTGCTCAGGGAACGGAGATAGGGAAACTATTTCCGACGAACACTATGGAACTTGAAGGATCAATTCAAAAGGCCCACATATCATGTTTCAGATGAGAAACAGTAACCCCTACAAAAATCAATTTCTTTCTTCCACTATTCGACATTTTGTCAGTCCGAAATTCTTTTCATTCACAATCAATAAACGCCTTTTCAATGAAAATGGAAATACTAAATGCATCTAAAGGCTTACCAGGTAATAACCTCGAATCATACCAAGATGCGAGGTGGGGTACATAGTAATATATGGTCATAACTAACGGGAAGGATGAGGAATAAAAAACACAACGCGGAAATCCTATTCAAATAGATCTATAATATTCCGTTTATAATCAAACAAAATGCAAAATATAGGAAAATACAAACAAAGATGTAAAATGCTAAAACAGACAGATTGCATCGCCGTGTATCGAGAAGAAAACACATCGGGTAGACAGCAAAATGACATTGTGTTGATTATAATCATGACAGGAGAGAAGATTTCTATCAGAAATTCCATGAAGATCGGTTGTTCGTGGCCTTCGAGGAAGGAAGATGAAAACTTGATATGCGTATAGTGGGCGATAATTTGAGATGAGGAGTGAGTAAAGTGAAATTGGAAAGATATAGGAAAAGGGGTGGCATAGTGGGTAGGAGTTTGTGAGGAATATTGATTTAAAATATTCATGATGGATATAGTTATGACTAGCGAGAGCAATTACGATCCACACCTAACTTACAAACAAAAGTAATTATTCAGGGAAAAACTTATTCGCTGATGTGCAGATTATAATTTCTCGGAACACATAGATAATACACGTCAACATATGAGACAATATGCACGTAGTAAGATAAACACACAAAGTGGACAAAAACTTTTAGAGGACCACGTGTATGGTAGAAAGTGGCGAAGAAATAATAAACCACAAATTGACATATAACATAACATCATTCATCTGATGCTTGGAAGATGCGACGATTTATATACATTACGGGTCTCAGTACCGATTATGCTTACAATCACAAACAGATAACTAAAGGAAAAGGGGATGTCAATGTAAACCTAAGGTATACATAGCCTTATCAACTATGTATAAGTTAGGTCGACAAAGATAGGCTCAATAGTATTCGACGTAATAACAAAAGTTTGAACGCATACACCTTTTACTCATTCATCACATTAAAGACAATACTCAAAGCAACTATGAAACATTGCGATTCATCAAAGATACATCATGAGGATTCAATCCTACATCAACGAAACAAAGTTAAAGATGAAACGTCTGGTAATTTTTCCTGGAGGATTCAGAACAAGATTAATTAAAATGCCCAAGAACATGACCGTAATACAACCCGCTCGCCTACTGACAAAAGCTACTTTTTCTAGAAAACTTCCACGCCAATCGCCACGATGATGAGTGGCACAATAATCCTGTATTTACAATGTGTTCTGGTGTCCTCTTCTGTGGAACTTCGCAAATAACAACCAACCACCACAACGAACACAACCACAACCAAGGGAACAAGATACGACATTTTAATCTAAGGACGAATGAAAATTTAAGTAAGGAAACTTATTTTACGTTTTGACAAATTTGAGAAATTGACAAAGTATGTATATAAAGTGGGGGTAACGGTTCGCCACATTTCTAGCCATTGGAGCCCCATTTACCACTTTCGTCTTCTCTTAACCCATGCCACGAATATGACAACTTGAATTCAGAACAAAAGTTTCTAACTTGGAAAGACTGCGACACTCCAATAAAATTTAAATCTCATTTCAAACCCTTAAGGTAAAATCAATCCCCGAAAAATTTTCGATTTACTATGAAATAATTATTTTGGGAATTGAAAAAGTTTACAAATTGATAACGCTATCCCTAAACCACTTTATGATACTGAAGAGAGACAGTAATCATGTTCACTTAATTATTCAATTTAGAATTATCACACAAACACTTTATAATACTGTGTGGAGACAGTAGCCATAACCACTAAATTGTTCCATTCAAAATGTATACTCAAGCACTTTATAACACTATGGCAAGACAGCAGTCACGAAACAATTTTTTTTTTACGAAATACTGTGATACTACAGAAGGCAAATGCATTCACTAGAACTTACTAGACTACTAACAAAAAAAACCGTTGTGTTACAAAGGTGAAAATACAAGTACATAGTTTAAGGCAAAAAAATGCCTTATTCAAGGTAGTACAACAACATGGTTACAACAGTTCTTAAATTGTTAATCTGATGACTCGTATTCTGAGTCGTACCTCACTATCCCAAATTCTAAAAAGAACTCATTATCTTCGGCTTGTTTTTGCCTAATTTTCTCCTCTTATGCCTTTTTGTTCATGGCCTCTTCTTCCAATGTCTCTCTTAGAGCTTCTTCGTCCATACGGAGTTGATGTAACTCTTTCTTGGTAAGGGGGCAATTAGAGTATGATGACGAACAACCTATACCTCCGTGTGTACGGTCGGAGTATTTTTCCTGAAACCAAGCCAACTTAGCACCCATTTGTCTCTCTAGTTGTGCCGCCTTTCCATACATAGAAAGATGCAGCTTGTGATCCTTATCAGAACTTTCTTTTAAGAGAGTGCAAATCAAGGCACGGCTCTTTTGAGAAATGTCATTGCATTTCTCATAGGTTTTTCTAAGATCGTCTCTGACAGCGCATGAATCTTCAAACTGAAAAGCTAAATTCAAAAGCGCATCCTGACGACCCTTATCTTCGTTAATTAATCTTTGCACCAAGGCTTCGACTTCAGAGTCGGTATGAGGAAGCGAACATGACATTTGAAATATCTTTGTAGTGGGATTTAAGTTTGATGGTTTGAGAAAAGTATTTATAAGACAAAAAAGGGGAAGGGAAATAATTTAAGGCTCTTTTATTTACTTCAACGGATATATTCCCAACATTTTGTCGTATTGGCTCGTCATAATGACGAGACATTCATTTAGGGATACGCGAGGACCAGTTCAAGATCAAATACCCTCACTTGATCGCAAATCTACAATCTTCTACAAACGTCGTGATTTCAGGATGAAATCGTCTAACCTTGGGAGGCTGTGGCACCCCGTAAGAAAATTTGATCTATCTTTTCGTTAAGTAAAAGTTAAGTACTCCAAGTTTGCAAATTTACTGTTAATTTCAACGATAAGTCGTTCTATGATCGTCATGCATTACTCCTTGTCATGAAAAGTTTAATTAGCACGTGAATATCACCATTATTTCCCTTGTGTCTAAAAGGATATTTTAGAGCGTGTAACGATAAAAACATACTTATTTCACATTTATGAAATGAGGCCAATTACTTGTAGCACTTTATAAAATCATCTACGTTCAACTTAATAACCATGAAAACTTTTAATTGAATTCAAAAGAAATATATACATATGAATGCATATAAAAAACACTAATATATGATAATGATAAAACATCCATCATTATAGACTCTTACACACTACCCTACCCACTTTCTCATTTTGAAAAGAATCCATCACATGCGACGTCTTACAAACCTGATACAAATTTCAAATAGAAAGGATAAGCAATAGTAGGGATTCCTTAATAGTATTAGGAAAAGAAAATGATGACTAACAGTATTAGAATTATTATTATGATGCAATAATGTGTATAGTATGCATTCACATGCAATATTTTAGTAACCAAGCCAAAAATTGGAGTATAAATAAGGAACCATGCACGAACAAATCTATCACAACTAAAATCTAAAAGCAAGAAGTAAACTATACGGTTCGAGTTCGAGTTTCGTTGAGTACAAGAGCTAAGTAGGCGTCGGCCTAGAAGGAGTAGCAACCAAGTGTAGTTCGACCTCTTATCACCATTGATATGTGTGAAAACACATATCCGTTTTATATCAAAAATGGCCCTAAAAAGACAATTGTGCTTAAAATGCTTAAATATTGCTTGTTTTGTCTTTTTGATTGTGTAGGTACGGATATTGCAAAAATCTCAAGAAAACGGTCAAAACCAAACAAACACGAACATAGGAACGGAAGAGCACACAAAGAGCCAAGAGAATGCTATATAAAAGGTCAAAAAGTCAACAGTGGTCAGCCTTCAGTCAAACATGGTCAACACAAAAAGACAAAATCTAAAATTTCAAGCTTAATCATTACTTGAACTTGGCTTAAAAAGAGACGCATAGACACTAGGGTTTTATGCAAGTCACATGGAAACCTTAGGTCGAAAGCCTTGGTATGCAATCTTGGGCATAATGGGTTGGCACACGATGGACTACAGCGAGCCTTTGGCTCACTGTGGGCATGTCACAGTCCCCAAAAGAACCTGAGCAGTCGAGCTCGTGGTTCGCACCAAGAACCCTTAACTCTTGAGAACGACTTCTACTCGGACCACCCCTACTGCACCTAACAACTCATTGCATGCTGTTTGCCTGCCGGACTGTTATGCTGCTAAGGGGGCCGAGACAACGTTCTTGAGCCTCGACAATGAAAACGAACTGTGGTAAGTATAACCGAGAACAAACTGTTGAAATAAAGGCATTAGATAGTTAACATATGACTTATATGGGACGAATAGCACCACAACAAGTGGCCCTGAGTCCATTGTTTGTGCTCACATAAATCGAAAAGGGAAAGGAAACAGTGGCCATGTGGGTAATATTTTATAGAGATATACATGTGATATTTAACAACTTACGTGAGATTTAGATGTTGTAAACTTTAGACTTAGAGAAGCATGGAAACGTGCATGTTATATATAGGATTACTATGATGATACATGTTAATGCTTCGGTGTCATGAGCTTATCTATGATGATACATGTTAACGCTTCGGTGTCATGAGCTTAGACAATAGTAAATACTTTTCATTGTGATATATAGGATTACTATATTTCATCTAAAGCTATAATCCTGTGGTTCCATCAACTATATCAAACAAACAAAACCTAAGAAAACTCCCAACTTTAAATGTGACACTGTTAGCAATGGTTTTTCTAGGTGTTCTAAATTCTGCGGAATATAAGGGAGTCTGCATTGTCATATTAGAATGTAGAGGTCTATCTCTCGTATCAAGTCCTCTGCACCCAGAAGTCACATCTCAAATCTATTCTTCCTCTGTAGTGAAATTTGGGGTGTGACAGATCTACTGGTAACAGAGCACTTGTTAAAGAGAACTAGGTTGCATTATTAACTCTAGACTATAACTGGCTCTTAAGGACATATCAGAGTAGCATACGCACTATCTATTACTATTTACTTCCTAAGTCAACAACTGTTTGGCACGATATCATTAAATAACTAAATTATCACTTGTCCGTCATGGAAAACATGTTTCATTAGACTACACATTATCATTCACCATCTTGGAGAAACATATCTTATAGATTACTCATTTGTATCATCCTAGTGCAAGGAAATTACCATGACTCTCAACAAATAATTAACCATATAACCAATATTACACTACGAAAAGTCACTTACATAATATTATGGATTTTATTAGTAATTACATCCTTACTATCTCATATATGAGGGTACTTACATAAACACTTCAGGATACACTTCTAATCATCCCACTCATTACTTCACAACCTAAGGTTCTTTTATAGCAACCTTTGTTGAAATACAATAAACTACTACTACTATATTCGGTAAAACACATAAAATTTATCTTAAAGTATACAAAAATCTACCAAAAAGCATGCATCACTTGAATACACCAATAATTGACGAATGTCACGTCGTTGGGAAACTTAAACAACAAATTCATAATGGGAAGAAATTAAAATGCGCTCGGCAGAGGTAAGAGACAATAGTCACAAATAACAGTCAAGACCTACAGAAAGAAACTAATGGCATGAAGATTTACGTCAGCTCCTGAGCCAAGAATAATATGAAACACTATGGATGTGCACAATTTAATGAGGGTTACTTATACGTAAACACTTCAGGAAAACCCTACTAACATCACTCAATACTTCACTACCTAAGTATCTTTATAGCAACCTTTGTGAAATACATATACTACTACTACTATGTCGGTATACACTTAAAATTATTTTAAAGTATACAAAAATCTACCAAAAAGCATGCATCACTTGAATACACCAATAAATTGACTGAATGTCCACGTCTTTGACAC
Source organism: Tanacetum coccineum (assembly GCA_026074375.1). Lineage (NCBI taxonomy): Eukaryota > Viridiplantae > Streptophyta > Magnoliopsida > Asterales > Asteraceae > Tanacetum > Tanacetum coccineum. Next base: position 23,943 of record BQNB010040282.1, read on the forward strand.
TTAAACAAAAATTCATAATGGGAAGCAAATTTAAAACCGCTCGCATAGGTAAAGAGACCAATAGTCACAAATTAACAGTCAAGACCGACAGAAAGAAACTATTGGCATGAAGATTTATGCAGCTACTGAGCCCAAGAAAATATGAACTCTAATGGATGGCACCTATTTGTCCGTAATCTACCACACTTTCCGGTCACTAGCTAAGGTCTTAACATAAGGATACCATTAATAACTGCGAGTAAATTTCCCAAACGAACAAGAAACATACCAATGCTTAAATCTAACACTCCTAGACATAACCTCGAGACATAGTATACATAACCATTCAAAACATACAATGAATCTTATCTCAAAATAGATGACCCAAAAGTAAAATCTCTACCCCAAATATGGATATAAGAAGTAGAAACTCTATTCTGTCGTATGTAGGGTGTATTCGAGAAATGTCTCAATCACTTTCCAGCAACGTGCCTGACAACTCCCCAGAATAGGAAGCTGCCACGGGATATTCCATTCCAAGAAGACTTAACTCGCCAACCTCTCAGGCAACCCAATTACCTGAACTAGAATTATAATTGACCCCTGCTACCGGGCGTAAACTCAACCCAAGAAATAAAAAACCACAATGTTTCCAACACCAAATATCACAAGCACCTAGACCCTCTCAAAAGAGAAGTAGATCACCATCAACGCCATCCTACCCAGATGCCACTACTTTCTCTGATGGTAAACCCGCATCCGAGACACCAGAACTCAACCCAGAAGATGTGACGGCCAGACTAGAGGACATGGAGGTGGAAATTGACACACTTCATGTAGACGCTGAAGACAAAGAACTCCTAATATCCGAATTACAAAATTCTCTCGCTACTGCAGAGAATGAGATCTCAATATTGCAGATGAGGGCAGATGATGCCGAGAACAGACGTGCTGAGGATCATGAACAAATTCAGAAAATTCTAGCCCGCCTAGGCCTATAAGCGAAATGGTCAGACTCGCTACAACATTGTATTCCAGTTTGGCGCAAAGGACATCTAAGCAGAGGAATTAAGATGAAAACTTGTACTCTTTGATTACCGTAAAATATTAAATGAAAATAACAATTCCGTCTTAAAATGTATTTGAGTATATTTACCCAGTATGGAATAAGCCATATATATTGATATATCTTTGAAATCACATACGAACCTCTAATATACGCTAATTGAAAAGACGCTATAACCCATTGCCCAATAAATGAGAATACAAATCATGTGTCTCATGAAACGGAGCATAAAAAAAAAAAAAAAAAAGAAAAAAAAAAAAGGAGAACTATTTTCCAAAAATGAACACTAATGGAGCGTAAAGATCAATTCAAAAAGGCCCACTTCTCATGTTTCAGATGAAAACATAAATCCCCCCTACAAAAATCAATTTCTTTCTTCACTTATTCGACATTTTGTCATCCAAAATTCTTTTCATCACCAATCAATAAACGCCCTTTTCCAATGAAAAATGAAATACTAAATGCAATCTAAAGGCTTATCAAGTAATAACATTGCATCATACCAAGACGCGTAATGAGATACCTACCAATGTAAGATATACATGGTTATAACGGTAACGATAGAGCAATAAAATACCAAACACGAAATCTTATTCAAATAAATCCATAATACTTCTGTTCATAATACAGTAAGATACAAAGCATAGGGAATATGACAAAGATGTAAAACGCTAAAATAACAGTTACATCGCCGCGTGAGAAGAAACACATCGGGTAGACAAGCAAAATGAGCGATATGACGATTATGATCATGACGGGAGTGAAGATCTCAATTGGAAATCCCATGATGTTTGGTATCCGGTAACTTCGAGGAAGAGGTGAAAATTGGGTCGTTGTAAGTTTGTAATAATTTGAAAATGAGAGTGGTAAGGTTTAAAATTTGAAAAATTTATGGAATGGGCGGCTAAGTGTGTGGAGTTTTGTGAGGAATATGCTTAAAATGAATTCATGAAGGACATAGTTAAGACTACAAGACAATTCGATCGAAACCCTAAACATTACAACAAAAGTAATTAATCGGAATAACTTATACGCTGAGATTATAATTTCACGAACACATAGATAATACACGTCAACATATGAGACGATATGCGCGTAGTAAGATGAACACACAAAGTGGACAAAAAAAACTTTCAGAGGACCACGTGTATGGTAGAAAGTGGCAAAGAAATAATAAACCACAAATTGACATATAACATAACATCATTCATCTGATGCTTGGAAGACGCGACGATTTATATACACTACGGGTCTCAGTACCGACTATGCTTACAATCACAAACAGATAACTAAAGGAAAAAGGGGATGTCAATGTAAACCTAAAGTATACATAGCCTGATCAACTATGTAAAAAAGTTAGCAAACAAAGATTATGCTCAAATGTATTACGATGTACAAACAAAGTTTTGAACGCGCACCTATTCTCACATAAAGACAATGCTCAAGTAACTATGAGAAAGACTATGATCATCAAAATACAACATAGTGATTCAACCTACGTAAACAAAACAAAGTTAAAGATAAAACATTTGATGATTCTTCCTGGTGGATTCAACATAAGATTAATTAGAATGCTCAAGGACAAAACGGCAATACAACCCGCACGCCTACTGGCGAAAGCTACTTTTTCCAGAAAACTTCCACGCCAATCGCCACAATGATGAGTGGCACAATAAGCCCTAGTATTACAATGATGTACTGGTGATCTTCTTCCTGGAACACTCGCCAAATAACAACCAACCACCACAACGAACACAACCGCAATCCAGGGAACGAGATACGACATTTTAATCAAGGACGAATGAAAAATTAAGTATGGGAAACTTATTTTACGTTTGACAAATTTTGAGAGTTTATTGACCAATAAAATATAGAGTGGAGATAACGGTTCATCACATTACTAGCCGTTAGAGCCCCACTCGCCACTTTTGTCTTTTCTTAACCCATACCGCGAACACGACAACTTGAATTCAGGACGAAAGTTTCGACTTGAAAGGACTGCGATACCCCATAAAATTTTAAATTCGTTATTTCAAACTCTTAAGGTAAAATCAAACACCGGAAAATTTCGAATTGCTATTTAATCTCATAAATTAATTATTTTTGGAATTGAAAAAGTTTACAGATTGATAACACTATCCCTAAACCACTTTATGATACTGTAGAGGGACAGTAATCATGTTCCCTCAATTATTCAATTCAGAATTATCACGCAAACACTTTATAATACTGTGTGGAGACAGTACCAAAAATATACATCAATGTTTCATTCAAAATGTATACTTCAAGGCCAACTTATAACCTGGCAAGACAGCAGTCACGAAACAACGATTTTTTTTAATATTGTGATACAACAGAAAACAATTCATTCATTGGAACTTACCAGACTACAACATAAAAACCGATGTGGTACAAAGGTGAAAATACAAGTACATAAGTTTAAGGCAACAATGCTATAATTCAATGCAGACAACAACATGTGTTACAACAGTTCTTATATCGTTATCGAGACTCGTTCTCTAGTCATACCTCACAATCCAAATTTCAAAAAGAATTTGTCATCTTCCTGTTTTTGCCTAATCTTCCCTCTTGTACCTTTTGCTCATGGCCTCATTCTCTAAGTATCACTTAGGAGCTTCTTCTTCTCTACGAAGATTGATGTAACTCTTTCTCGGTAAGTGCAATTAGCCGGTGATGAGATGGTAAAAAAAAAACAACCTATAACTCTTTGTGGGTACGGCCGAGTATTTTTCCTGAACAACTGACTTAATCACCCATTTGTATCTCTACTGTGTCGCCTTTCCAACATAAAAAGATGCAGCTTGCGATCGCTTTTCAGAACTTTCCATTAAAAAGTGCAAATCAAAGCACGGCCTCTTCTTGAAAGACATTACATTTCTCGTAGGCTTTTCTAAGATCGTCTCTAATAGCGCATGAATCTTCAAACTGAAAGGCTAATTCCAGGAGGGCATCCTGACGACCCTTATCTTCGTTAATTAATCTTTGCACCAAGGCTTCAACTTCGAAGTTGGTATGAGGAAGCGATTTAAGTTTGAAGGTTTGAGAAAAGTAAGGTGTATTGTATAATATAAAAAAGGGGAAGGGAAGTAAATTTAAGGCTCTATAATTACTTCAACGATAAATCCAAACAATTTGTCGTATTGGCTCGTCACAATGACGAGACATTCATTTAGGGATACGCGAGGACCAGTTCAAGATCAAATACCCTCACTTGATCGCAAATCTACAATCTTCTACAAACGTCTTGATTTCGGGATGAAACAAGTCTAACCTGGGATGCTGTGGCAACCCAGTAAGAAAATTTGATCAGCTCTTTTCCCGCAAGTAAAAAATTAAGTACTACAAGTTTTGCAAATTTCCAATTAATTTCAACGCTAATCGATCTATATGATCGTCATGCATTACTCCTAGTTATGAAAGTTTAATCAAGCATGCGAAAAATTCCATTATTTCCCTTGTGTCTAAAAGGATATTTTAGAGCGTGTAACGATAAAAACCATACTTATTTCACATTTATGAAATGGGCCAATTACTTGTAGCACTTTATAAAATCATCTACGTTCAACTTAATAACCATGAAAACCTTTAATTGAATTCAAAAGAAATATACACACATGAATGCATATAAAAACCAATATATGATAATGATAAAACATCCATCATTATAGACTCTTACACACTACCCTACCCAGTTTCTCATTTTGAAAAGAATCCCTCACATGCTACATCTTACAAACCTGATACAAATTTCGAATAGAAAGGATAAGCAACAGTAAGGGACCTTAATAAATTATGAAAAGAAAATGATGACTAACAGTATTAGAATTATTATTATGATGCAATAGTGTGTATAGTATGCATTCACATGCAATATTTCAGTAACCAAGCCAACAATTAGAGTATAAATGAGGAACCATGCATGAACAAATCTATCACAACTAAAATATAGAAAACAGAAAGAAAACTATACGTTCGAGTTTGAGTTTCGTATGTGTACTAGAGCTAAGTAGGAGTCGCTTAGAAGGCGTAAGCAACCTAGTGTAGTTTCGAGACCTCTTATCAACCATCTTCCCTTTCTCATCATTGATTCGGCAAACTTGGACCTCGTAAGTCAACTTAATAGTTAACGCCAATCCTTAGTAAGATATTTACCTCGTGTTTAACAAACATCGGCTTGTAAGTGTGGCAAGTGCACGACACGCATGGTTCAACCCATGCGTGGTCACTATGCTCATACGTGAACTAAACCCTTCAATACAACATGCATGGAATATCGATATATAGAAAAGTTAACGCAAATCATGTCGTTCATAAGAACAAATAGCAGACCAAGAATGTTTTATGAAAGCTTTAAATCATGTACGTGAACGTTGGCTCAAAAAGAGACGCATAGACACTAGGGTTTTACGCAAGTCACATGGAAACCTTAGGTTGAAAGCCTTGTAAGTAATCTTGGACATAAATGGTTGGCACACGATGGACCACAGCGAGCCTTTGGCTCAACTGTGGCACTCACAACCCCAAAATAACAATGACAGTCCGTGGTCGCACCAAGAACCTAATGCTTAGACAAACGACTTTCTACTCGGAATCACCCCCACTGAATGCTAACAACCATTGCAGGCTATTGCCTGCCGCGGCCTGTTATGCTGCTAAAGGGCGTGCACGTTCTTGAGCCTCACAATAAAACGGAACCTGTGGTAATATATATATACCGAGAACATACATGTTGAAATGAAGGCATTAGATAGGTAAAAATATGACTTATATGGGGATGAATAGCAACCACAATAGTGGCCCTGAGCCCACTGTTTATGCTCGACATAAATCAGAAAAGGGAAAGGAAAACAATGGCCATGTTGGTAATATTTTATAAAGATATACATGTGATATTTAACAACTTGCATGAGATTTAGATGTTGTAAACTTTAGACTTAGAGAAGCATGGAAACGTACATGTTATCCGAGCCTCGAGTCGTTCCGGTTAAATCCGAAAGAGTTGGGAAATTATTTAACGAGCAAAATGGTTATTTTGATAATTATAAAAATTAAATAACACTTTTTGATGACTTAGAAATGGGTAGCAACGAAACCAAGTTTTAAACGGGTAAATAAATCTAACACGGTTTATAAAACTTATTTAACGCTAAAAATATTTTTAAAGCTTATTCGGGTTTTAAACATGAAAGGTTATAATAATAAAAGAATGTAAAATATAAAAGTTGCATATATATTATTATTTGGGAAAGTCAAGGGATTAAAAATATTTTTTTCTAGATAAGAAATTTAAACGAGTCTAGCGAGCCGTAATATATAAACCTGATAATTACACAAATTGATTAACGACTACGATGTAAATAAATAGGCGCGACAAGGAAAAAATATATAAACTTAGTAACTTACAAATAATGTTTATATTTTCTTTAGACATAAATCGCATGGACTTGTAAATATAAGTTACGGCGCGTAATAGTATAATTTCCTGTATAGATACTTATAATTGTAAAGTCGTCCCTGAGCCAACAGCTTAATCAACATTTTAGAAAATGTAAAACGTTAGCTCCTAAACAACAGTGCCCCCCCATTGGCATAAGTCATTTCAAACATCAAGAATATAACTCAGATTTGTCATAATTACTTAGGTGTTTGACTGAGTCGCTATTTGACGTACATTGATCCAGTATCAATTCTAGACGAATAACTGACAAGGTGAGTTTTCATAGCCCCTACTCTACTATTTTGAATCATCTTTTGGGGTGAGAACATTGCTTATTTCAAACGTGTGAATACAAGTACAACTACTCATTACTGATTGGTCTAAGTCCCTGTTTAACCCAAGTTGCTATCTGCCCGATTTATCTTGAACCATTAATTACTTGTAAGCACCAATGTTATGGATAGATCTATTGGGATTGACATCCCTATTTGTCTTAGACTGACATTAGTCAAGCAAACACAGTTTCATTTGAGTCAGATTACGGGTGTCCCGGGTTAGACACCTGTAAGGGCATTCATCATTGTTGGTATATGTTAACGCTTCGGTGTCATGAGCTTAGACAATAGTAATGCAATTTATATGACTTTGTATCTGTTATATTGTCATATGTGGATGAAATCTTCTGATTCATAAACACTACATTTTCTGCTTAAACAAACCTATGAACTCACCAACTTTAGGTTGACACTTTAGCAATGTTTTCTCAGGTGTTAAGAGCGAAGATGCTATATGAAGTCGCATGCATTGTAGTCATTTCCTGTTATCTGAAGATCATTTGTACTATTTAAAACAATGTCGTATTGTCTGTTTTTATGCTTCTGCTGAATGTTTAAATAATTTATTATTTCCTAATATAAATGATCAATTTTCTTAAAACGTCTCATATAAAGGTCGTTCTGTATTGCTTAGAAGTATGATAATCATGAAGTCACACGCCCTCAGTTGCCATTATACTCTGATATTTTGGGTGTGTGACAACAAATAACTAATTACAGACCCAAATTGAAAGGATTACAAAACAGTAAGCATATTGAGCTCTATTAGGGGTAAGACGTTACTTCTTCCCCAATTCTTCATAAGATAAAAACTACCATGATTCCTAATCATCCCAACACTGTATACACTGATAAATGACTTAACTTAGCAACTATGTACTCCTGCAATAATTAACTAGGTTTACAATAATGTACTAAAAACGAGTACATACAAGGAAGGCTAAGGCAATTTGGGTGTAACACTGGGTGTGGGTTAAACAATGCTCTTCATTAATAATCTGGAATCTACCAGAAAATTATGAGAACTATGAAAAAGGATAGGCTCGGAGGGGTGTACTAGGGGTATCCTGCATAAAAAATGAGTGCATAGCAAGGGTGTGGGGATAGTTATATGATCGAGGTGACCTTAATAACAAATACAGGTTTAGAACATGGGTTAAATCTAGTACCTCTTATCATTTAGCAAATCTTAATTCTCACTATGCGGTCTCGAGATGCATCACAAAAACAAGTTCTAGAATTTAATACACTACCGGTACACTCATATAATTTTAAACGGATACCAATGCTCCAAAAAAGGCGAAAAAATCACATATGCACGAACAAATCTATGAATGCAACACATGCAATTGCTCACTCCTTAACTCGAGAAAGCTAAAGGTAAAATTATCTTAGGTATCAAAAATGGATACCCAAATTCTTAAAGATCTAAAGGCGAACCTTACATTTTTAGGGTGGAATATTGAGGGTTTTTATGCTAGTCATATAAATTCCTATCCATGGGATGCTAATAATACTCAATTTTCGTTGGTATGTGTAAATTTAGGTCAAAATTACTGTGATAACTAGTACTTCCCTGGTTTGCTTAATAATGGAGAAGAAACATGTGATAACTAGCTAAATCGTCATCCAAGAGTCGTCCTTCTAGAACTCCTAAGAACTTTTAGGGTTCTTCTCATCAAATATAACCTATAAATCAAAGACAAAGACAACTACACATGGCGTAAAATCGGCGGGATAATGATATATACAACGAAACTTTTAGGGTTTAGACTCTATAAAGCAGTAAAGATAGGATGAATGTGTTAATGTAATCATAGGTTTCTGCAGGTTTTTTAAGAAAATTACAAATGTTGGAAATTATACAAAATTAATTTTCAAAATTTTAAAGAAAATATGAAATTTACAAGTGCTGGAGACCCGACACCATCAAGATTAATCCTGACGCCGTCTCCACACACTATAAATAAAATTTTCTTCATTTTCTACAAAAAACAATTTGCATGCAAACCTATTATTTATTTCCTGTAGATACACCAGGTTTTACAACTCCCTAGGCAGAGCACCTAACCGTTGTAGTGTAGTAAGGTAAGACTCGAAGGTTGTTATCGTTCTCTAGGGGAATAGGTTGGGAAGGCTCGAATAGAATTTAACAAAGGTCTAAGGGGTTGAGAGAAGATTCTTTTTGTATTTTTATATTTTTATAAAAAGCAGGTAAAATCATGGTTTTAGAGGTTTGGTTTGGTTTTAATTAAACTAATAATAAGTCTAAGCTAATTTTGGTGATAACTATATGTTAAAAGAACGTATTTGCTTAATCACGCACTATTCCTTAGTCTGCTTTTCCTAATTTTGTTGCTTTGTCACTCTTGCGATGATCTGTATAAGTATTTCCTAAGTCATGAACGAATTACACGAAAACGCCGTCTATGTAATATTCTGTTAAGGCAACGCACAAGTAAGGTATTATGTAGACTATTACAGGACCCCTAAGAGTTCATTACACGCATTTAAAACACTTAAGAGGGATCAACCATATTAGGGGTAAGGTAGTATGAAGACTGTTACCGGTGGTATCCTTTCTACACACTTGCGTTTCCCTAAACGTCTGTGTCAATTTAATATCTTATAGCAAGTTTTCTAAAGCCTGACGTGTACATCCATCACAAGAAGCAACATTAAAAGGATCTACAAACTAAGTTTCATGCAATCATAAGTAAATACTAAAGGATTTAGCCTAACATATTATAAGGAAGTGAAGAACAAGAATCAATCACACAATAGATAGACATATTGAATGATAAAAGAAGGGATATCTCACTTGATTAGAATATGTAAATATGGCTAATACAAGAGGGTTTTACACCCTAAAAATATCCTAAATAGCAGCTACAATTGTCTTCTGAAAGTAGGGTTCGGTTCCCAAAAGTTACACACCAAAAACCCTAAAATCGAGTTTGTAGTAATAAGAAAATAGACGTGACGGCGTCGCCTTTTAATCCCGACGTCGTTGCCTCGCTGAATCTTTTAGGGCTTCTTAATTCGGTTGGATCCTGACGCCGTCGCATAAAATCTGACGCCGTCACTTGTAAGCCACGACGTCGTCATAATAAAATGTGACGCCGTCTCCATGCACTGTATGCGTATTCTTTAACAGATTTTGGTGTAGAGTCGTAGTCTTGTCCGTTTCTTCTCCAAATGAGCCCAAGTCATGTGTATTTCCTCCATATGCCATCCATGTGCTAAAAACACAAAAAGGAATGATTAAGTACATTACTTAGGAATATTTGCATGATTTTGGGGGTTAAATTATCCTAAAAAAGTGTATAAAATGACACCTCATCAGTCATGTTTTGTTGTTTAGGGTCGTGTAGGTGTGTTTTAAGTCATGGAGGAACTCGTGATAAGTGTAGTTGTGCAGCATGTAGTTCGTGGTTCATGTTTGGATCGTGGTGGTATGTAAGTCGTGGTTTGTGGTTCAAGTTTATTTATGTTACTTTTAGATTAAGGTCGGTTTTTAAAAGAATACTCAATGTAATTCATGTGTCAAATCGAATTCGTATGTGTTTAGCGGTTACAAGTGTTTTAGCGAATTAGAATGCGTTTTAGCAGCAATAAGTGTTTTTTTAATTGGTTGAATGTTTTGTGCGGATTTGCATGATTTGGTGCACATTTTGGACAATATACTGCTGTGATCTACAAGTAGATTTTTTCTGGAAAATTTCAGAAAAAATATGGAAAACCTGCATATCACAGTAGCTTTTGCCATTGCGTCGTACAAGTTTAGGGGGTTTGTTTTAGCTTATTCATGAGCTTATGAGCTTTTTTTGCTTTGTTTCTTATTTTTATCTAGATTCCCGTTTTTGGCTTATTCACTTACTTATGACTTAAAACATGAAAATAAGCTGAAATATGGGCCTAATTAGAAATAGGCTTATAAGCCATAAAATGATCTAAAACAAACACCCATACTTGATTAGTTTGATTACTTTAGCCCTTCAAGTTTGAGTTTACCAAAACACGCATATGGTCAATAGGTTAGCTTCACTTCCTGTTAATTTATTTAATCTATATGCACACTGTAGAGGACGGGAGGAGTGGTAAATTCGTTATTAGCGATGAGCAGTTTTCTGTTTCCCTCTTTGACTTTCTAACAATCTTAGAATCATAGAAAATTTATGACGATAATGTTCTAATTAAAACAACAAATTACGTTAGTTGCAGCATTAGCCTTCCATTAGATTTTCAAAGGGATGGGGCTTGGTGGTTGCATTGCTCACGTAACTACAATCTACCCATATTGTTGATTGATTTAGTTTAATCTTGGCCGTCCATTTGCATCCATTTCTGAATTGAAGGTGGTAATTGTTGTGGGACCATGTGTGGATTGCATTTTGTCAAGAGATCATGTGATTGTTTTGGCTAACAGATTACATGTTTGGGAGATTTTTTTCCTTAGAAAAAGTCATCAAATAAGTGGCTTTTGTAAATGACTTAAGTAACTATTTTACTGGATATTACAAATTGATAACAATGTTACTAATTATAGCTATGTTATCAAGCTCATGTTGTATGATTGGTGATAAAATAATTAGTATCATTGATAAGCAAGGAACTAAACCTTTTATAAAAGGTATCAACTAAGCTAATGTTAACTTGACGTGTTTGAAAAACTGTAGGTTTCAAGTTTGGAACAGCTTACATGTGCAACAAATGTTTTCAGTGACAACACCAATAGGGATTGTTTTAGGGATGGTCTTGTTTTTAATGATGAGATATGACGATAGTATTAAGAATAGTAAACCAACTTCTGTATTAGGGACTAAAGGTGCAAAACATTCAGAGGTCCTGGTATGAAACAGTAAGAGTTTGTTAAGTTATTGGTATGTTGTTTGCTCTTTGTTTATAATTGCGAGGATTGAAGTTAGCTGTTTTGGAAGTATAAAGGCTGGAAGAGGCTAAAGTCAAGATTAAAGCAGCTAGGGTTGCTGCCTGTCACACCCCACCAAGGCAGAAACGTGAGGTGTAATATATTAATAAACATCACACAAGATGATAGATAAAACACCATACATGAATTAAGATAAAACAAAGTTATCCAAATTACAACATTTCCAAGTACAAGTTTAAAAGTACAAAAGTCAACATAGTTGTTTTTCTTCCGAACATGGAAATCCTAAAAGACAAGAACTTTGGAAGAAAGTAGGCATCTTGAACATGTCCATATACAAATGCACTAGGCTTCTACTTTAGGAACGTCACCTGAAAAGCTTGATAAAAGCGGTCAACTATTGAAAAATAGTTGGTGAGGTCACAGGATTATGTACACAAGATATATGTTTATAAAAGAGTAGATGTCCAAAATAGTTTTCCAACTCAAAAGCATGTTACCAAAACAAGTCAAGATCCAAAATGACTCTAGTTTTCAAAGACAGTTCCTATTACTAAAGGTAACGTGACTCAAAATTGAATCAAATCAACATATATGTATGTTATAGTGTTTATACGAGGCACTACTTAAACATATTCAGCCTAACCGTTCCAAACATCCAATCAAGTTCTAGTTGTATAGTGTGGCACAAACACTTAGTACTATGCACCCTTATGCGGGGAGTGAGGAGGGGCTAATCTCCTAATAGCGCTATCCATAAGTACTAACGTCTCAATCCTGTTGAGAGGGAAAGTGAGTTAAAAGTAGTGGCGGGTTCCAAGCATACAACAACATACATACCAAGTTCAAAGTTTAACGCGTTTCCAAAGTTCAACAAGTTCAAACCAAATTTAATAAGTTTAAGTATGCTCGAAAGTTTAAACACATAAAAGCACGAGCATAGTAATGAAATAAGACCCATCATGCTTTCCACCCCAAAATCGTAAAAACGGTAAAAGAGGGATTGTGAGAAACTCACCTCAAAAGTTAGAACAATCGATGACTTTATGGCAAATCACAAAAGTAGGCAACCCCAACGAACGCGCACCCTTCTACCCGAGACCTAAGGTAAATAAATATACCTAATTAGATCCTAAACGATATGCTCATATGTGACATAAGTTAATTAGTTAAGTCATATGTCAAGTTACTTCACAAAATGCTCCTTTATTATATAGACTAAAAGTACTAACTCTGACCCAACTTTTAGTGTCATTTCGGGCAACATTTCACCAAGTTAATTATCTTTAAAACTTTTACCATTCTTATATATCTTAATATAAGGTCTTAAGAGTCTCCACAAGGTTTTATAATTATTTGTTAGTTGGTTAACCATTTCAAATAATCTTGCGAAGAAAAAGACTCAGTTATAGACACGTTGTCTTGCCTGGATGACCAGAGGGTCTTAACAACGAATCTGGGCTCCAAGTTTTTCGTGACATGTTCATCATATTGATAACGCTCTAAATATACATAAAATATCCCTTGGAAATGAGTGAAATACATGTGTTAACGCATGAAATAGTGCATGTTTAGTTGTTTATCTAAGTAACAAGTGTTTCAAGAACAAGAAGGAGGAAAAGGACTTAAAACGCAAAGAAATCCCATTAAATGAACTAACGGTCATCAAAAGAAGGATCTAGAAGAGGAATATTAAATGAAAATACCAAAAGCTGACGCACTTTATGAAGTGCGACGCACTTCAAGTCGGGAGAGAGAAAGTCATATTACGGTCAAGTACGACGCATAAATTATAAAGTGTGACTCACTTTCACCTGTAGTAACTCAAAAATGCATTAACTTACATTCAATCTTGGCAACTCTTCACTAGCCTTTTCCCATAACTGATGCTCACACCTAGCCTATAAAAGGAGGACAAATACAGGGTTCTATCATATCAAAAAATCATTCTCTCATCATCATAAAAGAAAAAGAAAGTTAGGAAGAATTTTGGGGAATTTTGTAAGTTTGTTCTTGTTCAATCACAATTCCCAGGTGTATAATCATCAAAGGAAGTTGGAATTTAAGCTATATAGTGTATGTGACAGAGTTATTTATAGTTGTGAGTTGAATTTTCGGGTTGTTATAATCGTTGTTCGAAGGGAAACTCTTGAAAATCAATATAATTTGCTATTTGGAATCGGTATAAACATGTTTCTCTTCTTGAATATTATGTTTTCTGGATCTAACATGCTTATTATGTGTTTTACCTCCATGATTATGGAGTAGTTTATCATGTTTATTTAGGAATTATGGGGTAATATGGTTTGAACTTAGATAACTAATGATTTTGGTAAATGGTAAATATGAACTTGATATTTAGATATCTGGATTTTTGACCACCATTTGATCACTCAATTAGCTCGAAAGTAGGTCGAAAGGGTCTGAACTTTGTGTTTGATTTCGAGTTGTCTATCCATAACAACTCGGTATTAGCTTTGTGAGAGGTAGCTAATAAAATGGTCGTCATCCCAAATATATAAATGTTTAATGCTTGACCTCATGTCTAACGAACTTGGTTGAAAAAGTTTATATTTGTTGTTTCCAAACTTGAATCAATCTTAAAGCATTTTTCATAATTAAGTCTATAGGTCGAGAGGATTCTTTCTTATGTGAAGTAGATGATCTTTTGAATAAGCTAACGCTCATTCATTCGATTATACTTAAATTCATGAATTTGTTATCGGCCCTAGTTATCCTCCATTACCATTGTCTCCCAAATAAACATCGCTTTTATAATCTTGAAATTCGTGTTATCAATTATCTTTAGATTCGTGATAAATCTTTAAGATACATTTTTGCAAAGTCTCTTACTTTACTTAGAATACCAATCCCTGTGGATCGATCTGGTCTTACCCTAAAATCTATACTATTAACGGGGGTTTATACTTTACCCGTGTGTTAGTTGGAAAATTGGATAAAACTAGTAATATAAATTTAAAGCTTTTATAACACATTAAACTTTTTGGCGCCGCTGCCGGGGATTGATTTCATTCTTAGTTAAGTTATTTCTGTTTTTGCAATCAAAATTTACAACATCGCCGCACAGTTTTCTGGCAAACTGACCCAAAAATTTGTTTTTCTTCAGAAAGTGCGCCACACAATTACATTGTGCGATGGTTTTTCTGCAAATTCAGTAAGTACGACGCACTTTTCCAAATTACACCGCACTTTCTGCAAAATCTTCACAAATAATAGCAGTTTTCAAAACAAAAATCTTACCAAACCAAAAACCCCTTTTCAAACTGTAACATCAACACTAAAATCATGTGGATTGTTTTCCTTATGTGCTTATTTGTTGGAATCTTGTATTTACGTAATTTCCATTCAAAAATGAAAAAATCAAAAAAATATGTCTTTATATTTAAACTAGTATTTGTTAATTTGTTAATCTTGCTTGTTTACCCCCTTTTAATATTTGCAAATGCCTATACAAATAAAAACTCTAAAAAATTTATAAATACTAAAATGAAAAATTATAACCCTTTAAATGATTATGTGATAAAATACATGTCTTATTTGCTTAAATATATTAGTTATATGCTATGTGATGAATATGCAATGAAAAATATAAAAATTTTGAAAAATTTCAGAAAGTACGCCACACTTGTTACCAAGTGGGATGTACTTTTCTACCTGGACAGCTAAAAATCGCCTATAACTTAAAATTTATGGATAAATTACTTCATGTATTAATTGTTATCTGTTTATTGATCCTATGTAAATGTAAAAAGGTATTATTACTTGTTTTAACTAACCCACTAACGGATGTTCGATTGTTGTGTTATTTTATAAGAGTAATGGATCAAATTTCAAGCATTGGAAAGCCTTGTGATGGAAAGAATATTATTGACATATCAAGTGGAAAAACCAAAGAAAACAAATACTGGAGTACCACTGAGTATCTTGACACAACTACTAGTGGAACTAAGAAAGTATTCACCTTTTACAAGATGGAGACAAACGAGATTAGTGATCGATATATAGCACCATGCTTTGTGAATGGCTTGGAAGCATTCGATGGAGAAATTAATTTGGGAAACGAGGAGAATATGCTTTCAGATGAGTTTGCACTAAAACTATGGTTAGACTGTGAGGAGAGATTTGGAAAGAAAATAATCAAGAAAGAATTGATTGTGGCTTTAAGAGGAGAAATTTATTTTGTGAAATTTATAATCAATCCTAAACAAGATTATGTAGACCCATGTGTGATTTTTGGAAGATCGTTTATGCGCTTGACTAAAGGCATAGTTGATTTTGGAAATGAGACTATCACTATCTATTCCGAACTTGACCTATTTTTGGAGGATTCTGATGAGTCTCGAAAGTCTGTAGATGATTAGGATTTTGAGTAGGATAAAATTGATTTTGGAGTTATACCAGAGATGGAAGGAGCCAACATTTCGTGCTATGTGTACAAAATAGGAAAAAGCGACAGAAACTAGAGAAAGTAGTTAGAAAGATGTTAGTCGATCTATTCAGATTTAGGTACATCATCTTCTACTAGTAAACCAATGACTCAAGAGGAGGCTGTAAGACAAGAACTAGCTCTTAAAGTATGTGAAAAAATTTCTTTGCTGGAAGAAGCAAGACCCGTAATTCAGACTATGGCTTACAGTGATAAATACAAGAAAATACTAGATGAAATTTGCTTAGACAAAATAAAGTTTGATGGAGAAATTTCAATTTAAGAGGAGAAAGCTTTCAACAAGATCAAAGGTGAAGCATTGATTAAGAAAGATGATCCTGGGGCGTTCGTTATACCAATAAGACTAGAAGGAAAAAATCAATCTTAACGCTCTAGATGACACTGGATCAGATATTAATGTCTTACCATACCGCATTTACCAGGACCAACTTGATGATGATGATGATGATGACGATGAGGAGGATGATGAGTAGTGTTGAGATGACACGAGATGGTTCAGTGACCGCATGTTTTGGGTCACGTCTGTTCTGAAAAACAATTTCTAAACATTATTATTATTACTATATCTATGGTCTGTAAAATGCCTCTGTTGGCATTCAAAACAATATTTCCACACTTTTATTATTTATATATTAGGAATATTATTATTATCTGTGTGTGTGCTTTGTATTATTCATAGTTATAACAGGAAAAAAGAAAAGAAGGCGCATGATGAATTGAAGCGATACAAAGATTCAGGAAAGAGTATCATTTTACTTTCCCATTTTATCTTTCTCTATAAATATTTCATGCATTAAGGACAATGCTCATATTAAGTAGGGGGGGATAAACTAGAAAAGTATAAATCTTACAAATCTATCTTAAAAAGAAAAATTGGTTTGAAATTAAAAGAACAAAAGTTTTGGAAAAGTAGCATTTTATTGATCACATAAAGCAAAATCTGACTCTAGATTGATAACATTACTAACATATTTATACCACCCAAAAAGAAAAATTATGAGATTTAGATCTTAAGAATCTGGGTATCAACCTTTGATACCTAAGATGATTTTTATCTTTAGCTTTCTCGAGTTAAGGTTATAATGCAATTGCAAGTGTCTATTTCGTCGTTACAGATGTGTATTTATAGTTTGTCGCCTTTTCTAGAGCATTGGTATCAATTTTAAATTATATGAGTGTGCTGGTGATTTGTTAATTCTAGAACTTGTGCTTGAAATCTTTACGAGACCGTAGTAGGAATACGCTTGCGTGTTATAGACATTTAACTGATTAAGAGGTGATAAAAATATAAATATAAGTATGCAATAATTTTGTTCAAAAAAGCTTTTTAATTAAATTATTTGAAATTTTATCCGTACGAGCTAAAGAGCGTAAATGTTGATATCGCTATTATAATGAAGTGCGAAGGTTGCAAATGTCTAAGTTCGTTTGAGTAGTGTGCTTATTCTAAGTATGGGGGAGAAAAAGTATCTCCAAAGAAATAAAGAAAAAAGAAAGAAAGAAAAGTGAAAAAAGAGGCAAAAATAAGCCAAATGAAAAAGTGAAAAATAAGAAAAAAAAAGAGAGAAGAAAAAGTTGTTACATTTAAGGATAAGGTGGATTATGATTTCATTATAAACCTTTTTTCTTACAAATATAGAAATAAATATCACTAAATAAATTACCTCTTTTGACGTTTATGTTTGGTGCTTACGCCATGTCAGTGCAGTTTAGTTTCTTGTACAAGCCTATGGTAATTTGAACATTTTATGACTGTGTGTATGAGTGACTTCCGTTTACTATCCATTTCACTAAATTGAGAGAGTGTGAATCAAGATTATTTATAAAAATTTGTGAGTTGCTTTGTCGCGTTATCTAAGCTGTGATCATTAACATGTTTTACTTTTCTACTGATAAAATAATATTTTTGCTTGGATTGCTAGAGGGCAAGCAATAACTAAGTAAGGGGGGATTTGATAACGCTCTAAATATACATAAAATATCCCTTGGAAATGAGTGAAATATATGTGTTAACGCATGAAATAGTGCATGTTTAGTTATTTATTTAAATAATAGGTGTTTCGAGACCAAGAAAGAGGAAAAGGACTTAAAACGTAAAGAAATCTCGTTAAATGAACTAACGGTCATCAAAAGAAGGATCTAGAAGAGGAGTATTAAATGAAAATACCAAAAGCCAACGCACTTTTGTGAAGTGCGATGCACTTCAAGTCAGGGAGAGAGAAAGTCATATTACGGTCAAGTGCGACGCACAAATTATAAAGTGCGACGCACTTTCACCTGCAGTAATTCAAAAATGCATTAACTTACATTCAATCTTGGCAACTCTTCACTAGCCTTTTCCCAAAACTGATGCTCACACTTAGCCTATAAAAGGAGGATGAATTCAGGGTTCTATCTTATCAAAAAATCATTCTCTCATCATCATAAGAGAAAAATAAAGTTAGTAAGAATTTTGGGGAATTTTGTGAGTTTGTTCTTGTTCAATCACAATTCCTAGGTGTATAATCATCAAAGGAGGTTGGAATTCAAGCTATATAGTGGCTGTAACAGAGTTATTTGTAGTTGTGAGTTGAATTTTTGGGTTGTTATAATCGTTGTTCGAAGGGAAACTCTTGAAAATCAATATAATTTGCTATTTGGAATCAGTATAAACATGTTTCTCTTCTTGAATATTATGTTTTATGGATCTAACATGCTTATTATGTGTTTTGCCTCCATGATTATAGAGTAGTTTATCATGTTTATTTGGGAATTATGGAGTAATATGGATTAAACTTGGATAACTAATGATTTTGGTAAATGGTAAATATGAACTTGATATTTAGATATTTGGATTGTTGACCACCATTTGATCACTCACTTAGCTCGGAAGTAGGTCAAAAGGGTCCGAACTTTGTGTTTGATTTCAAGTTGTCTGTCCATAACAACTCGGTATTAGCTTTGTGAGAATTAGCTAATAAAATGCTCGTCATCCCAAATATATAAATGTTTAATGCTTGACCTCATGTCTAACAAACTTGGTTGAGAAAGTTTATATTTGTTGTTTCCAAACTTGAATCAATCTTAAAGCATTGTCCATAATTAAGTCTATAAGTCAAAAGGATTCTTTCTAATGTGAAGTAGATGATCTTTTGAATAAAATGATGCTCATTCATTCGATTATACTTAAATTCATGAAATCCGTTACCCTTGTCTCCTAAATAAACATCGTTTTTATAATCTTGAAATCCGTGCTATCAATTATCTTTAGATTCGTGACAAATCTTTAAGATACGTTTTTGAAAAGTCTCTTACTTTACTTAGAATACCTATCCCTGTGGATCGACCTGGTCTTATCCTAAAATCTATACTATTAACAGGGGTTTATACTTTACCCGTGTGTTAGTTGGAAAATTGGATAAAACTAGTAATATAAATTTAAAGCTTTTATGACACATCACATATCATAAACTAACTATAAATGAAATTTTAGCTCCTGAAATGGAGTTATGAGTGAGATACACTCAAAACCTTGCACTCTAACAAATCTGGAACAACTTACTATTTTGTACACTTATCTTACAAACAAGTTTTGATTGACTTTTCCTTATTTCCAGTAGGTGATATTATAATGGTTAGAAACATATTTCAAAGTAGTTATTGTTAGAATCAAGAATCATATCAAAAGCTTATTTTATCATCAAGTTATGACCCAAACAAGTTGATCCTCTAAAAATCACAGCCTACTTTTATGGGTTTTTATCAAAGTTTTCATGCAACCATTTTACCCAAACATGCCTAAACGACCAAAACAAGTCTTGAAATTATTTTATAAGTATGTAAACATCCTTTTTATATAGAAAAATCAGTCGGTACCTTACAACATTTTTAAACCATTGCATTCACAAGTTTACACCCGATCTAGCTCTAAATCATGGTTTTGTGAATGTTTTTATGATTAGTTTTATCATCCGAATCCCCAAACCACCCAAACAAATCCTATAACCATTGGATCATCATTTTAAGAGTCTCATAACACTACTTATCAATAGCTAAATTATTTTATAGATTAGATCCAAAAAAATGGATGAACATCTGTTTTGAGCCAAAATAGGCACTTTTCGGGTACAAGATAGGCACAAGCCGTCTTGTACCCTTGTCTTACCTATGAGAGCACCAATGAAATGATAAGAGGGAGATGAGGTTGAGATGATTCACCACACCAATATTAAGTCTTGAATGAAAAACAACCCAAAAGGCTTGGTAAGGATGATGAAACAAGCCTTTTGGAGTGTTATTATTGTGTTAAACAAGATTTTTGAGTGGTAGTTGATGGTGGTGATATGGTGGCCGGATTTTTGGAGTAGAGGAGGAGGAAAACCATATCTAGAGAGAGATATAATTAAGATAGAAGTGTGTGTGAGAAGATTAAATGAAATGATGAAAATAAAGTAAGCATGGGAGAAGAAAATGAGCTTATTGGACAAGGAAAAGGTAAGCATGTAAGGAGGAGGGGCAGGGATCCAGTTTTAGGGCCCTATGAGGGGGGTTTAATTATTATGTTTCTTATAAATCTGTTATATATATTTTGGGTATAATTGTATAAAAGTTGTATAACTAAAATATGTAAAAAGGTATAGTTATGTGTATGATTTGTAGTTTATTGTAGGTTAAATGTAAAAAGTGATAAATAATGTTGGTTAAGAGTGAATTTATACACTTAGATCATATTGAAGTGTTTTAAGTCCGTTATAAGAAGCGTAAGTGCAAAAACGTAAAAATTTACGAAATATCGTGTTTACCGGGAAACTTACAACTTATGAAAAGTGAGTTGACCTAAGTGCACAAAAGTGAATGAATTATGTTTTTCCCATGTGTTTTGACATTGTTATAATATTATTTTTGCATATTGTTGGTCGTTAGGACCATTAACTAGGATCGTTAGGTAAAAGGTGCGTTCGTATAACTAGGGTTCCTAGTAAAACAAGCATTAAATGCTAAAAATAATTTGACCACATAAAAGTGACTTCATAAGTAATTAAAAGAGTCAATTATCATACGTTTCCTTTCGGTTACAAACCTCAAAATTGACGGATGTCACACTGCCCTATATATAGTTTATATTTCTTATATTTTTCATATAGTTGTAATCGTTTTCTTTTGTTTTCTCTCTTAAAATTTCTGTGTAAATCTTCATATCACTTTCTTTGAGATTTGAAGATCAATAGTTAGGGTTTTACTTTGTAATCAGTATTTGAACTAAAAACCAGTTAACACATTTGAAGTGTTAGTCTGATGTGTTGAATAAAATAAGTGGGGAGGTTGGTTGAATTCATATAATCTGGTGTTAATTTTGATCTTTGTATACTTTTCTACATGGTATCAGAGCCAGGTTGGCTTTGATACAAAGATCACTGGTTTTAATTTAATTTTCTAAAATTAGGGTTTTAAATTTTTTTAGGGGCTTTTGTGTTTTGATTTTAGATCTGAGTAGATCGAGTTGTTAATTGAATAATTAGTGGTTGAATTAATTGATTCGGTTAATTCTTGAGTATATTATGGTCGATCAAATTTTAGGGTTTCTAAAATTTAGGGGTTTTTGTTCTTGGTTGTTTCGCGATAATCAACAAGTGTTGATTTATCATATTTGTGGATTGATCATCAAAATTAGGGTTTTCCTGTATCAAAACCCTAATTCACGGGTTCTTGAGTTTGTTCTTGAAATCATTGATATTGAGTCTTATTGTTTATATTGTTTAAAGATTTCTTTGTCTAAATGAATTGTTTGTTTTATTTTTAGGTTATATTGATCCGCTGCGTACTTGGTTGATTTCTGAGACATCTTGTCTCATTTAGAGGGTTGTTTTTGCGTGCTCTGTAGCACCCCTCACACACTCTTTCTTTAGGTTTTTTGTTAGTCTTTTAGAATCAGTGGAATGGATAGTTTAATAGGTTATTTGTGATTAGATAGTTGGAGTTATGATTGGTGGATTGATTGTGGTTGAAGGTGTCTGGTGTTTATAAACTTAGATTTAGTTTTGTCTGGTTTCATGTGTATATACCATTTAATTGGTACTATTAAGGTGAATCTTGACCTACTTCTTAAAGAAGCAAAGAATCCTGCTTCATTAAGCCTGCTAGTAGGTATAAACCTTGTACCACACTTATTACTGAGTTTATACTACCATCTGGTGGTTCTGTGTTTTGTTATGCTTTTCATTGTTTATTTCTTTGATTTATCATTATAGTTGATGGTGATAAGCCTCCCAAGGATAAGGGGCAAGCCTTTGATCATGAGGGAAGTAATATTGATTAGTATGATCTATTGTTCTTGCATAGTAATGACACAAGTGGGTACCTTTAATCAATTTTAAACCAGATCGTACTAAAAATTAAAAAGTTTGGAAAGCTACTATAACTATTGCTATTCACACTAAGAATAAACATGGTTTTATTAATGGAAAAGTAACTAGGGCTACTGAAGAAGATTTTAAGAAAGAACAATGGGATAGATGTAAGTATGTGGAGCTCAATTGGATTCTTGGTTGTGTTTCTCAAGATGTTTTCATGGGTCAAGTATTTTCTAAGAATGCTAAGGTTGTTTGAGATGAATTAGAAGAAACATATAGTAAGCAGGATGCTTCTGTCATTTTAATATGAATTATAAAATCCATTCTTCATCCCAGTATGGGTCTGCCCTGTCTGAGTATTATCACAAGCTTAATGCTCTATGGAGGCAATATGACTCTCTTTTCAATCTGCATGAATGCATTTGTGAGAACTCTGACAAGTTAAAGAAACACAGTCAGCTGCTTAAGTTGATGCAGTTTCTTATGGGGCTTGATAAGATTTATACTCCTATAAGGAGTATAATTCTCACAATTGACCCCATACCTACCTGATGTTAAGGGTGCTTTTGCTACTCTGTCTAGAGATGAATCCTACAAGGGTTCTCAAACTTCTAATGTGACTAAAACAGGCAATTCTACTTTTGTGGCAAGATCTAATAATAGAAACAATAACCAGAATACTAATGGTAATCAACCTAGGAAGTTAAACAGACCTAACTTGGTCCGTAGTCACTGCAACATGAATGGTCATACTGCTGATAGATGCTTTGAGTTGGTAGGTTATCCACCTAACTTTAAAAGAGGCAATAATAATGGTTTTAATAAAGGTACTATTAGTAGTAATGCTGTTTCAGGTAGTAAGGACCAATCAACTAGTAACTCTTTCACTAATGATCAATATAAAAAGTGTAGTATGCCTGCAAACATTGCATGTATAAATTATGTAATCAATTTTTGTTCTTCTAGGTTTTTTAATCATAATACCAATATAAGGTCATACAAACTTTATGTTGGATGGATAATTGATTCAGGAGCAAGTCAACATT
>BQNB010040283.1:0-5000 GCA_026074375.1 Tanacetum coccineum
AATCTTTTAAATTTGATCGATGTAAAACTTATTATTATTTTGAATTTATGCAATGGTGTTTATTTTTAAAACGTACCCTTAGAGGTCGTTCTTTATGCTTTGTACTTGAGATATTCGATAACATCACGCCCCCGGACGCTAAATCGGACGGGACAATATTTGGGGGTGTGACACTACTTGTGCATAAGTTCTATGTGATCCTCTATGCAAGGACAAACTTTGCCAACCTATATTAGCTCCAGTTGGTAGGCATTAGGTACGGAGGACTATAAGCGCTTAGACCATTGAGAATGGTTGGTATGACTAAATGTTATGATAGCATGGGATTGTTATGTTTGATTTTAATACCATTGCATGCATTCTGTTTTCATATTGCACGACTGTCCACTACTTAAATTATGGCACAGCAACTAGGTTTACCTCTAAACCTACGAGCTCACCAACTTTATGTTGACCTTTTCGAGTATCATTTTCAGGTGATGCAATTGCTCATTAAGCTCAAGATAGAATGCCTTAGAGACCCAAGCTATCCCGTGAGGGATCATTGTTGAAGGATTTCATTTGAGTCTTTTTTCATGTTGATGTTCTTAGATTATTCCAGACTTATCTTTGCCCCTATGTTAGGAGTTGAGTTGTAATAAATTTGAACTATGTGTTGTGTTCATCGACTATTTTGACACAAGTTTCATACTTGTCGTCGGAGGATGTTGTGACACTTATGATATACATTTTTAGATTTCTCTATATTGTATCATGTGTTATGACGATCAATTCTCCGTCACGCCTCGTGTTTTCGCCATTGTCGGGGTGTGACAGATACCAACACTCAAAAAACTCCAAGACTACCTATCCCTTCTACTGATTTGTTAAAAGAACACCACGTACTACTTTCTATATTTATAATCATAAATCCAACCTAAAAGTTCAATAATAGCATAAATGAGTTCAAGAGCATAAATAAAGTTTTACGACCTTTTTATTTTGCTAGTTTATTTATAAAAATCCTTCTACACAAACATAGGTGATGATATTTTGAAAGAGTATAAGATGTAAGCGTAGATGATACATATGAAATATGTATGAAAAAGAAAAGATGAGAAGTGGCTTACAAAAGTGAAGAAAGGTGATGAATTTTAACCCGAAATGATCTAGAATAACCCGAAAATAATCACCAATGAACCACTAGTATTAAATGTAACCCAATTTGAGATCAAGAAAAACAAACACCACGTGTTGATGTTGTGTGTGTTGGGCCGTACCCAAAGAAGGAGAGAAAGGAGATAGCAAAACCTGTAGGTGTTTTTGGTGTGTGTAGGAAATGAATGAATGAATGTGGTTCTAAACTCTTTACGGTTTGGTTTTTATGATGAAAACAAAAACGACCAAAAACTACAGACATGGATACGCCATATCCATGAAAGATACGCCGTATCCACCCTATACATTCAATACGCCGTATCCATACATTGGATACGCCGTATTGAACCAACAGACCCAAAAACTGCAGAAACATGTGCAGAAATACCCTTTTTGACCCAAAACACGACTACATTAACCCGAAACTTCACAAAAACTTCCAGAAGCCATTACATATCATAATACATCATTTCCAAATACATTTGTGGACTAAATGTCCCATTATCTTGTACATTACGGGGTTTACCAAACACCCATTTCGACCCATTTTCATATACTAAACAACCAACTAATTCAAATGACCCTTAACCATTTCAATCATCCACCTTTACACGACACTTTGACACATAACACATTCATTAACAAACCGTTAGACACATGGGTTTCAACCTTGATATGAGCTCGGTAACTAGTACTAAGCTCCTACGAACATCTTCATTTATATCTAATCCTTGCTTCCAATCATAACTATTTTATCAAACGCTTTACCTTCTTCGCAAGTACATACAAAACATTAATCAACTAAACCGTAAGCATTACGCTTAGTAAGAAAACGACAATAACATGACATTATATATCATTCATCAATTAGGCATCTTCTAATCCTGCATTTCCTTAAGACTACATTCATCAATTTATCTCCTTACAAATAAACACATGTCAAAATACCATTACTAATCATTAATACCTTAAAGGGGAAAATTAGGCTTAACCTCATCTTTTTCTAGTTGTGCCAAATAGCCTCACATTTACTATAAGTCAAGATTTTTTATTCCAATGCATTCTTAACTTTCCTTACATCTAACCACATACACTCATATATGGTTAAAATTAATATAATTTCACATTATAACCGGTTTACTTACCTTTATTCCAGCTATTAACATAAGCATATTACCATCATCTTCAATCCTTGATTTCTACTCAATTATCAATACAAATTACCTATCAACATATAAATATAATATCATTATTAAGGGTTTACACAATCCAATAACATACCCTTCATCATTCCTTAACATCATATGATCACATCTTGATCATATGATGAAATCCCCAATTTTACTAATTTGATATTATATAACTCAACCCATTATCATTATTACATTAATTCTTGTTAAGACCTTATTACCTAAAAACCCAATTTGGGTAATAAACCTAATTGATAATTCTTAATTCAACTTAATATATGATACTTACTTGTGGAATCTTGATTAGTGCTCTTAAACCCTAAACTTGAACCTTACTCTTGCACCAATTTAATCACTAATACTTCTTCATCCTTTTTCCCTCTCTTTTCTCTTTCTTTGTGTCGACACTTCTACAGACACACACAAAGTACTAGAAACTTATAGGAATTATCCAGGGAAATCCATATTAATTAGTTGGAACTTTGGCCAATTGACACAATAGATCCCTCAAGTCTCTTTTCTTTTGTATTGGCCACATTAACTTATAATACACATTTATCATTTGACAACTTAAGTCCCTTAAGTCCCTTCCTTTTATAAATATAACACATTAATCTTTCTAAACCCATTTACATAACATTTATACTTATAGTTTGACTACCGGGTTGACTAACCAATCACATAACGTCTTCAAACCTATAAAGTCATAGTCAAACTCATTCTTATGGTATTCTCATAATAAAATACTTAAAAATCGGTTTCGGGGTGTTACATATATATATATATATATATATATATATATATATATATTAGCATATATATATATATATATATATATATATATAAGCGTATTATAATATACTAGGACCGCCGTCAAGCAAAATTCCTCACCGACCTAATGATTACTTGTACACTCCCTCGTGTAGATAATGGTTTCAACAATGACAACTCGCAATGTTGGTAGACGCATTGCTGCAACACGAGGTGGAGGGACAAGTGAATAGGATCATTGAGAAGGTGAGAGGTCGGGAGATCAGGCAGGAAGTTGTAGGAATGGCCAAGGGAGTGGCCGAGATAGCCAAGGAGGTGGTCAAAATGGCCAAGAAAGTGATCAGGGTAGTCAAGGAAGTAGTCGAGATAACGGAGCGAATGGAGGTAGTGGTGGAGTCCCTGACTTTGCTACTATCATCGCTCAGCAGTTGCAAAACCTACTGCCTACTATTGTAGCACAAGTAGGAAACCACGTTAACAACCAAGGGAACAATAAGAACCAAGACGATAACGTCATCAATGACCACAACCAGGGTAATGTTAGGACTATGAACAATAGACGAGGTGGTTGTTCATATAAGGAGTTCATGGCTTGTAACCCAAAGGAGTATGATGGAAAGGGTGGTGCGATAGTCTACACTCGCTGGATTGAGAAAATAGAATCAGTCCAAGATATGAGTGGGTGTGGGGAGAACCAGAAGGTTAAGTACACTGTCGGTTCTCTTATCGGTAAGGCACTAACATGGTGGAACTCTAAGGTCCAGACTAGAGGTCGGGAAGCAGCAGTTGGCATGACCTGGGAAGACTTTAAGACTTTGACAAGAGAGGAGTTATGTCCAAACAATGAGATGCAAAAGCTAGAAACTGAGTTTTGGTGTCACGCCATGGTCAGACCTGGCCATGCTGCGTACACTGATCGATTACATAAGCTTGCTAGTTTAATTCCTTATTTGGTTACCCCTGAGAACAAGAGAATTGAGAGGTACATCTATGGCCTTGCTCCACCGATCCGTGCGATGGTGGCAGCAACGGAGCGAACAACAATTCAGAGTGCTATACTAAAAGCTGGAATGCTAACCGATGAGGCAATTAGGAATGAAATAGCCCTTATTAGTTATCCATTTTCAAGATAACTTAGACTAGATCAAGAAGGATTATCCACATATGCAAGACCTACTTACATCTCAAGTCTAAGGATTTTATAAATAAATTTACTTACAAGATTTACTCAATAACGATGATCCATAAAGTAATATTCTTGTTGTGGGGAAATAAAATACTCATCTTATGAATATCATGTGAGTTTGGTGGACACATCCTTAATATCTACTGTAACACCCCCAAATCTGGGTGGCAGCGGAATGTTGAATATCCGAGGGCGTTACTTCATAGATCAATAGCACAAGATATGAGAACGACCACTAAACGTGTCGTTTTAAAAAGATACATTGGATTAACAAAATACTTGTTCATTACATAAGCTCATGGCTTCAAAATGTTCGACAATATAAGTAAAGATTTCAGTTTATAACAAATGTTCCCAAAATGTAATACGACCCAAATCTTTAGTATTGACTCTCTCCAAAGAGTGACCCCCAATGTATCTGGGCACCTCGTGCCTTATTGACCTGAGAAAAACATGCTTAAAACGTCAACATAAAGTTGGTGAATTCATAGGTTTATGTAAATCAATTGTAGGACCGCAAGATTTCCAAGTGTATGATTAAGCAACAGATGCAAACATCATAAAAAGTAATTACGTTTTCCTAAGCTCATGACACTGAAGCTCGACATGTATGAATGCAATAAATTGCCAATAATGCCCGTGAATGATGTTCTAACCCGCAACATCCCAAATCCGACATGGTATACGTTTGTTGTCCGGCAAACCGGCACAGTGAG
>BQNB010040283.1:10000-47514 GCA_026074375.1 Tanacetum coccineum
GAGCACCTAGCTCCGGCCAACCCTTCTGCGGTACCTGTTGTTGACCTTGTTCCCTCAGCTAAGGATACAGAGGCATTTAAGACTGATGAGTCTGCACCTACACCTAGATCACCTCAGACTAGGGTCCCTTTTTCTCAAACACGTCTCCGTAAGGCATGGAAGACTGTCAGACTTGAGCCACCTATGTCAGCACCCATAGAGGCACGCATTGCTGAGCATGTTGCCGCACCTATACCACCCACTAGCCCTGCCTATGACTAGGCACCACTGGGTCATAGGGCAGCCATGATTCGTATGAGAGATGACATCCCCGAGGAGGACATGCCACCTCGAAGGAGATTTGTACTTACTACTCCCCCACCTGGGTGTGACGTAGTAAAGAGTTCTACTGCTGCTGCTGCTAGAACACCTAGAGGTCAGTATGATTTTGTTGATACTGTTGAGGAGGACAGGGTTTGATTCATAGTCCTGGTCATGATGCCCGTACTATTGCTAGAGTTGCTGATAGAGCAAAGGATGTTGGTTATGTTAGAGCTTTACAGGCTTCTGAGCATAGGATGATGACTTCCATTGAGGAAGTCAACTTGAGGGTCAGCTACCAAGCACAGGTTCGCAGGCAAGAGAGTGCAGATTTCTATACACAGCTTCTTGATGCTCGAACTGACCGCAGAGACATTAGACTCGAGATTGATGTAGTGAGAGGCCAGAGGACTGCTTATGAGACAGAGTTGCATGAGGTACATCAGGCTTACCTTAGTTCCGAGGCTCAGAATAGGGCATTATTGGCGCGACTTGAGACACTAGAGACTCACATGAGTCGTCTGGAGTGGCAGCGCCAGAGAGCTGAGGATGATGAAGTCAGATAGATGATGCGTATCCATGTACTAGAGGCTAGAGCTCAGATTGATACGGTGGAGGACACCGATAGTAGTTGTTAGTTGTACTTTTTATTTCTAGCTATCTTGTATAGTCTATTAAGTTTTATGGGTAACTCCCAGCTAATAGACTCTATGACCGTATTTTCATTTTCTGTACTATATCATTAGTGGTCATTTTGTATTTAAACAAATCATGTATGATTCGACATCATGTTATGGAATGTTGATGTTTTATGTTATGAGTGACATCATTTGTTATTTATTCATTCTCCATTATGTTGTGGTGTAGTTATTATTAGCATACCCATTTGAATCGACATTGTGACTATATCTCACATACATTGTATTCTTGTGATTAGTAGAATCATGCATGTAACAAGACAAGGAACAAACGACGCCATGACTCCAGAATCCATTCAAGCTATGATCGATCGAGCAATCCAAAGAAACTCTACCCATACTTAGGATGATGCAAGCCAAAATTCGAGTGGAGGACTCAGAAGGCCTATGCAACCTGCACGTGTCTGTTCCTACACCAATTTCATGAAATGCCAACCCTTGAACTTCAAGGGAACTAAAGGCATTGTTGGCTTGTCTCAATGGCTTAAAAAGATGTAATCGATATTTCACATTAGCGGTTGTGCCATTGACAATCAAGTGAAGTTCGCTACCTGCATTCTGCTAGGTGCTGCACTAACATGGTGGAATGGTCATGTGAGAACTTTAGGTCATGATGCTGCCTATGCTATGACTTGAGGAACTCTCAAGAAGAAGTTGACGGACAAATATTGTCCAAAAGGTAAAATCAAGAAACTTGAAATTGAACTGTGGAATCTTAGGGTCAGGGGAAACGATGTTGCAGCCTATACTCAGCGTTTCCAAGAACTAGCCTTGATGTGCACCAAATTTCTTGCTGATGAGACCGAAAAGGTTGACAAGTACATCAGTGGACTTCCTGATAACATTCATGGGAATGTCATGTCTGCAAGACCCAAAACTCTTGATGATGCTATCGAGTTGGCCAACGACTTGATGGATCAGAAACTACGCACTTATGCAGAAAGGCAGAATGACAACAAAAGGAAGGCTGATGATTCATCAAGAAACAATCAACAACCCCACAAGAAGCAAAATGTAGCTAGGGCATACACTGCTGGCCCTGGTGAAAAGAAGGCTTATACTGGAAATCTACCTCTATGCACCAAGTGCAATTACCACCACACCGGGCAATGTGCACCCAAGTGTGGAAACTGCAAGAGGTATGGTCATGCTACCAATGATTGTCGGGTCAATACCAACAACAACAACAACAAGAATCAAAAGACAGGAGCATGCTATGAATGTGGTAACACTGGACACATAAAGAAGAATTGCCCAAAATTAAAGAACCATGGGAATGGCAACGGAAATGGCACAGCTCAAGGAAGAGCTTATGCTTTGGGAGGAAGAGATGCTAGCCCGGACTCTAACGTCATCATGGGTACGTTTCTCCTCAATAATCGTTATGCTACAATTTTGTTTGATACTGGTGCGGATAGGAGATTTATATCTAATACCTTTAGTGCCTCGATTAACATTATCCCCACTACGTTTGAAAGTCATTATGATGTAGAATTAGCCGATGGGAAAATCATAGGAGTTAACACCATAATACGTGGTTGCACCCTAAACTTCATGAACCACCCTTTTAACTTCGACTTGATGCCGGTCCCACTCAATAGTTTTGACATTATTATTGGGATGGACTGCTTAACAAAGTATCATGGAATGATCATTTGTGACGAGAAGATTGTACGTGTTCCGTCCGGAAGAGATATGTTAATTTTTCAAGGCAATGGGAACAACCAAAGGGAAGAATCCTGACTAAATATCATTTTGTTCACTAAAGCACAAGAGTATTTGTCAAAGGGATGTGATGTCTTTTTGGCACACATTACCACGAAGGAAGCCAAAGACAAGTCGGAGGGAAAGCGACTTGAGGACGTGCCGATTGTCAGAGACTTCCCTAAAGTTTTTCTGGAAGACTTGCCGGGTATTCCACCAGCTCGACAAGTAGAGTTCCAAATTGATTTGATACCCGGTGTTGCACCTGTAGCACGGGCGCCTTATCGGTTGGCACCATCAGAAATGAAAGAACTGGCAGAACAACTTCAAGAACTATCCGACAAGGGATTTATAAGACCCAACTCTTCACCCTGGGGGGCCCCGGTCTTGTTTGTCAAAAAGAATGATGGATCGTTCCGGATGTGCATCGATTATCGTGAACTGAACAAGCTAACGGTGAAGAACCGTTATCCACTTCCGAGAAGTGATGACTTATTCCACCAACTTCAAGGGTCGAGTATCTACTCAAAGATTGACCTATGATCAGGTTACCATCAGTATCTACTCTACGATCGGGTTACCACGAAGGAAGCCAAAGACAAGTCGGAGTGAAAGCGACTTGAGGACGTGCCGATTGTCAGAGACTTCCTTGA
Source organism: Tanacetum coccineum (assembly GCA_026074375.1). Lineage (NCBI taxonomy): Eukaryota > Viridiplantae > Streptophyta > Magnoliopsida > Asterales > Asteraceae > Tanacetum > Tanacetum coccineum. The sequence goes on from BQNB010040283.1 coordinate 13,356, forward strand.
AGTTTTTCCAGAAGACTTGCCGGGTATTCCACCAGCTCGACAAGTAGAGTTCCAAATTGATTTGATACCCGATGTTGCACATGTAGCACGGGCGCCTTATTGGTTGGCATCATCAGAAATAAGAACTGGCGGAACAACTTCAAGAACTATCCGACAAGGGATTTATAAGACCCAATTCTTCACCCTGGGGGGCCCCGGTCTTGTTTGTCAAGAAGAAGGATGGATCGTTCCGAATGTGCATCAATTATCGTGAACTGAACAAGCTAACGGTGAAGAACCGTTATCCACTTCCGAGAATTGATGACTTATTCGACCAACTTCAAGGGTCGAGTATCTACTCGAAGATTGACCTACGATCAGGTTACCATCAGTTGAGGGTTTGCGAGGAAGATATTCCGAAGACCGCGTTTATGACGCGTTATGGCCATTATGAATTTCAAGTGATACCTTTTGGTTTGACAAACGCGCCCGCTGTATTTATGGACCTTATGAACCGGGTGTGCAAGCCGTACTTGGATAAGTTTGTGATTGTCTTTATCGACGACATATTAATTTATTCAAAGAACAAGGAAGAGCATGAAGGGCATCTCAACCTAATCTTGGAATTACTTAAGAAAGAGGAATTGTACGCTAAATTCTCTAAGTGTGAATTCTGGATTCCAAAGGTGTAATTTCTCGGCCATGTGATAGATAGCAAGGGAATTCATGCAGATCATGCAAAGATCGAGTCAATTAAAGATTGGGCATCTCCTAAGAGTCCAACAAAGATCCGTCAATTTTTAAGACTCGTCGGTTATTACAGAAGGTTTTTTAAAGGTTTCTCCAAGATCGCAAAGTCTATGACAAAACTAACTCAGAAGAATGTGAAGTTCGACTAGGGAGAAAAGGAGGAAACTGCATTTCAGTTGATCAAGCAGAAGCTATGTAGCGCACCTATTATGGCCTTGCCTAAAGGATCAAAAAACTTTATTGTTTATTGCGACGCTTCGCATAAAGGATTGGGTGTTGTGCTTATGCAAAACGAGAAGGTTATAGCCTATGCCTCTCGACAACTAAAAATTCACGAGAAAAACTACACCACTCATGACCTAGAGCTTGGAGCTGTAGTATTTGCACTTAAGATGTCGAGACACTACTTATACGGGACAAAGTGTACCGTGTTTACCGACCACAAGATCTTACAACCTATATTTGACCAAAAGGAGTTGAACATGAGACAACGACGATGGTTGGAGCTTCTTAGTGACTACGATTTTGAAATCCGCTACCACCCGGGGAAGGCGAACGTAGTTGTTGATGCATTAAGCAGAAAAGAAATGGTTAAACCTTTAAGGGTCCAAGCCTTAGTCATGACTATTGGCTTGAACCTTCCTAAACAAATCCTAGAAGCTCAAACCGAAGCATTAAAACCTGAAAACCTAACTGCTGAAGATGTTAAAGGTATGCTCCGACAAGACCTTACAAAAAAAGATTGAAACCCCGTGCAGACGGAACCTTATTTCTAAACAACAGGAGTTGGTTACCGTGTTATGGCGACTTAAGGACTCTAGTCATGCACGAGTCTCATAAGTCAAAATATTATATTCATCCGGGTTCTGACAAGATGTACCAAGACTTGAAGCAGTTGTATTGGTGGCCTAACATGAAGGCAAATATTGCCACTTATGTTAGCAAGTGTCTGACTTGTTCTAAAGTTAAGGAAGAGCATCAAAAACCTTCCGGTTTACTAGTCCAACCGGAGATTCCAGAATGGAAGTGAGAGAAAATCACCATGGATTTCGTCACTAAACTCCCTAAGACGACAAACGGTTATGATACCATTTGGGTGATCGTTGATCATTTTACAAAATCTGCTCACTTCCTACCAATGAGGGAAACAGATCTCATGGAGAAGTTAATAAAGCTTTACATAAAGGAAGTAGTCACCCGACATAGTGTGCCTGTTTCTATTATCTCCGATCGTGATGGTAGATTTACGTCACTATTCTGGAAAGCACTTAATAAGGCATTGGGAACTCGATTAGACATGAGTATGGCCTATCATCCCGAAACTAACAGTCAAAGTGAAAGGACTATCCAAACTTTGGAAGACATGTTACGCGCCTGCGTGTTAGACGTTGGAAACAATTGGGATAGACATTTACCGTTAGTGGAATTCTCTTATAACAACAGTTACCATACTAGCATAAAGGTTGCACCATTCGAGGCACTGTACGGACAAAAGTGTCGATCACCCGTGTGTTGGGCAGAAGTTGGAGATGCTCAGCTTACTGGTCCTGTAATAATTCATGAAACCACCGAGAAGATCGTCCAAATCAAAAGCATAATCCAAGCCGCCCGTGACCGACAGAAGAGCTATGCAAACATTAGGCGTAAACCAATGGTATTTCAAGTTGGTGACAGGGTCATGTTAAAAGTTTCACCTTGAAAAGGAGTTGTGCGTTTTGGCAAACAGGGGAAGTTAACCCCTAGGTATGTCGGCCCATTCAAGGTGATCGAGATAGTCAGAACTGTTGCCTATAAACTTGAGCTACCACAACAATTAAGCCGAGTTCATAACACGTTCCACATGTTAAATCTGAAGAAGTGTCTGTTCGATGAATCACTTGTGATTCCGTTGGAAGAACTACGTGTTGATGACAAGCTCTACTTTGTGGAAGAACCAGTAGAAGTTATGGATCATGAAATCAAACAATTGAAGAGAAGTCGCATTCCCATCATTAAGGTTAGATGGAACTCTAAACGAGGTCCTGAATTTACCTGGGAACGTGAGGATCAATTCAAGCAGAAGAGTTTACCTGGGAACGTGAGGATCAATTCAAGCAGAAGTACCTACATCTTTTCACCAAGACCGCACCGTCGTCAAGTGCCGCGTCTTAAGCCTTGAGGACAGGTTATTATAAATTTAACAGCTGTTGATAAGACTATAACAACCCGTCTTTTCAGGTCATATTACAATTTCAATCATTCCATTTTCCTTCTATTTATAGAATTCTTACGTATTTACTTTTATTTAAACCGCCTAGTTAAAAATCCTAATAAGTAAAACTTAACTAGGATTTCTTAATAACGTGAATAGGGCTACGTTTAAACTAAAGACTCTAGTTATCATTTCCCTTACGACTTAAGCAAACATAACGTAAATATATGTTATTCTTTCACCATAAATAAGTATGTTCAAGCATGGTATTTCTTTCCTTGTTTTCAAATAATACACAAGAAAATTTCCTAAACCATAAAACCTAATATAAGAAACTAAAATATGCACTCTTATCAAACTAGGAAAAATTCGTGTATACCTCTACCCTAACTCCACAAAAATATGCAAATGTCTAGCTTGGGTAAAGATACATAAGAAATCCTATCTTAGTATAGCTCAAATACCCATTGGATAAAGCCCAACATCTCTTTTATGAATCACTTAAATCCACGTGATCCTGGGGTTGTGTTAAACATTGATTTGCTTCCCACGCAACAACACAGTATTCGCCTTTTTTTTCCCGTGCTTGACCTTGTGTAAACCCCAAATATCCTTTGACTCATATGGGTTTACATAGAAACGTGACTCTCAATTGGAAACACTATGCCTGCACTTCTATTCGAGTATAAAGGTACTTGCCTGACTCTTGCAAACTCAGATGGAGAAAACACAGAGAAACCCAACCATAACAGATTCATAATCATACTCTTTTCACCCTTGTTTCTTGTTCTTACATCCTAGGTTTTTCGAGTCATAAACAACACACAAACCTTGCATCATCATATTCTTCATAAACCCTAAAACTCCAAGAAACCCTAATTAGGTTTCTTTGGATTCGTTTTTCTTGCGAGTCGACCACATCAAGGCAGCAAACAACGATCGTGTTTGGTTTATAAGGGGTGCAATAGTCATGTTTGATATTGGTTTGGGTGTTTGAATTCGTGTAAACGTGTGGGGTAAAAAGGCTACGTGTGTTTTTCATCATTCTTGGGTCAAGTCCTCTACGCGTTCGTCCTTGAGTTTCTGTTAGCTATCATTCCTTGTTATTTACCTATTATATGCTATTCATGTATCCTTATAGTATGTGCTTGAAAATTTGTTAAAAACAAAATTATTTTGTTCACTTTCTGATATATGTCGAGTAAATAGTGAAACCCTAAATAAAACTTGCTAAGGGGCTGACAAAACATAAACCATGGTTTTATGGTGGGGATGGTGGGATTATAAAAACTTCGAATTTGTAAATTGGTTTACTGTGTAGTAAAAAGAAAACTTATATTGCTATGCCTTGAAACCGCTAGCACACAAAGCAACTTTGTGCGCCCCATATCGACCCCTAAGAGTGAGAGATAAAAATCAAATTCTAATTATGTTATATATAGGAACGCTTTATAATTCGTTTTGCCCCTGGATCCATAGTGTTTCGTCAAGTAACGGACGAAGTTAGAAGGTCCCAAAAGTAGGCGATAAATTGTCATTTTACACTACACATTTGTAAACAACCAGCGTGAGTATTTTCCTTAATTTATTTGTGACGTTTTTTACAAAATGGATATAACGAACCAAATAATTTTATATAAAATCTAAAGTACTGATTAAGTTCGAAACCACACCTTTATTTTTAATTATAATTACTATAAATATATAATATAATATATTAATGGGTAATCTCAAAGATATCAATAATAGTAGAGAGTAAGTATTCCGAGAGGCTTTTAAGAAGATTTTTACTTTTACCGAAAGCAAAAACCCTAAAAAACTATCCCGGGTCGTGTCCCGACGAGGCGTGAATTTGAAAATCGAGAATCGGTTTGTGGAACAATGCTTGAATAATCACAAGTTGGATTGGGTTTCTATTTCTATAAGTAAAATGCAAAAAACAAGTAAAGGAAAGCCTAAAACGAAAGCAATTAAAGCTAAAACGTGAAAAAACGATAACGGAAATGAAACCCGTTCTTTAAAAAACCAAATTCTACAAATTCAACCCTACGAAAGCAAAATTAATTTTTAACAATCCTAAATGATTAAAGAAAATTTTTAAAAAAAATTATATTTTTTTATTTTTATTTTATTTAATATGAATTAAAAACGGATTTAATCTAAAAAATGCATAAAAAATAGTAAACTAATTTTAAAAATTCTGAAAAATACATGGAAAATACTTTGGACAGTTTAGATTCTAGGAAAAATAAAAAACTGGAAAAATGCTAAATGAATAAGCTGGAAATAAGCCAATTATGGCTGAAAAGCTAAAAGGCTTAAAAAGGGGTTAAAATAATAATAGATGCAAATGAAAACTAAAAAGACCCAGGGGCGCTAGTGGTGTGGAGTGTGTGTGTTAAGTTATAAAGGTTGAGTGGGTAGAGGTCACGGGTTCGAGCCTTGCTCACCCCTGACTTCCCTACTCCCTTTTTTTTGAGAATTTCTTTTTGAAAAACTAAAGGACCTAAAAATAAGCAACTTTTGAAAAATGACTTTTTATACAAACTACAAATAAGCAAGAAATAAGCAGATTTAAAATGGCAGTTTAGCCTATTATAACTAAGAAACTACAAAAAGATAAACTGATGGGGCTTTTTGGTCAAGAAGCAACAAGATATAAAAAAAAAGCTAAATCAATCTAAGCTATCAATAAGCACAAGGACTGGAAATTAGCAAAGCATATAAAGCTGAATAAGCGAAAATCAGGTTAAACTCAAAAAAGGGGATAAAAAGGACTCATACTACTACTTTTAAGCTAATTTTAAAGGGACTATAAAGCATTAATATTAAGCTTTAAACTGAAAACATATGAAGTTTAGGAACAACTAATAAAAATAAGCTGGAAGATAAACAAACTAGAAAGGAATTAAGCTAGGTATTTAGCAAAATAAGCTGACAGTTTGCTTTTACTAAACTACATGAATAAAAGCTAAAAACTTATTTGGATTTTTGACTACATAAGCAAAGGTGAAAAGCAAATAAGCAAAAACAGACAAACTCCTATACCTAATAAGCTAAAGGACTAGAATATAAGCTAACAAATAAGCTGATAGCATCAAAAGGACTTAAAAACAGCAGACTCACAAGAAGCTTTAAAGGACTTTTGTCCAACTTTTAGGCTAAATGACGAACTTATAAACTTATAAGAAAAAGCTACAAACTGAAAACAAATAAAGAACTAGAATCAAATGGCTTAAAAATAGCAGGACATTAGCCTCTTTAGCAAAGGAAATGATCTAGCAAAGATAAAATAAAATGCAGTTCCACTACTATGCTTTTTGGCTTTCTTGATAGTAAATGACACTTGCATGGACTTAGTTTGAGATCAAAAGGAATGTCACATTTAAACTGAAAACAGATTTGACTTACATACAAAAAGCTAAATGCAACAAAATTTTACCAAAAATAAGCTTGAATTTGAAAACATATTGATCTGCAAACACAGACCTAATAGATGTCTAAAAAAAGCTAACAAATGCTTGACTGTTTTGGACAAAACAAGATACTCCAAGGACTTTAACAAATAAATGATTTTAAAACATGTGACCATGTGCTTAAGTACGCAAATTAAACATGAAAACCATACCTCAAATGCGTTTTTAAGAAAGTAATCAGATAAGCTATTTGGAAAGCTTTTTAAACTTGCAGACATGAATTTAAGATAAAACAAACTTCAAAACTAATGATACCTTATCTTGTTGTAAAGTGGTGTGATTAGCATACAAGAGTTGTGATAGATTGGTTCTAGCTAGGATTAGAACTCGACATTTCGCTTAGTGTCAAAAATTAGTGTAAGCAAAGTTGTGTACGGTTTTCTCTGCCTAAAGGGAGTTTGTTGACACAGTGAAGAGAACTCTCGAGTTTGGTGCTCGGTATAACACCCCGTGTTTTCAGGTCATATTACGATTTTAATCACTTTATTTTCTTTCTATTTATAACATTTTTACGTGTTTACTTTTATTTTAAATCACCTAGTTAAACCCTAATAAGTAAAACTTAACCGAGGTTTTTTTATATCGTGAATAAGCCTACGTTTAAACTAACGACTCTAGTATTCATTTCCCTTACGACTTAGCTAACCATAAGCAAATATGTGCTATTCTTTCACCATAAATAAGTGTTTACCGCTAATAGGTAAACAAAAATCAAATCTTAAATTCCTTTTCCTTTTCTTTTAAAGTAATACATACAACAAAATTTCTTAAACCTTAAAACCTAATACAAGAAACTAAAAGGTGCACTCTTATAAAAGCTAGATCAAATTTCGTGTATACCTGTACCCAACTCCACAAAAATCTGCAATTGTCTAAATTAGATAAGATATACAAAGACCCATCCCTACTATAACTCTTTTACCCAACATATAAAGCCCAATGTCGCCTTTTATAAAGTCCTAAGAACTCACATGATAACTTGGCTGCTCCATTTATTGATTCTGCTTCCACGCAACATACACAATATTCACCTTTAAAACACTATGCCTTGACCATGTCAAACCCCAAAAATCCTTGCCTTATTCGGATTAACACAAAAACGTGACTCCAAGAATGAAGAACTATACATGCAATATTGTGTAAGTACAAAAGGGCTGCACACTCCTTTGCAAACACAGAGAACACAACACAACTCCAATTATCATCATACTCTCTCTTTACCTTGGTTTTCTTTGACCTTCTATCCTTGTTTCGACACACATACAATCCACGAAACATCACACCATCACTTTCCTCCTAAACCCTAAATTACAAGAAACCCTAGCTAGGTTTCTTTGGTTTTGTTTTCTTGCGAGTCGACCACACCAAGACAGTAAATCAGCGATCGTGTTTGGTTCATAAGGGGTGCAATAGTCGAGTTTATTATTAGTTTGGGTGTTTGGTTCGTGTATACGTAAGGGGTAAAAAGGTTCGTGCGTTCATCACTTTTGTTGGGACAAGTTCTCTACGCGTTTCGCCTTGAGTTTCTATGAGCACAATTATTCCTTATTATTTATCTTTTAAATGTAATTCATATTTCCATAGTTGTGTGCTTGAAAACTGTTAAAAACGAAACACTTTTTGGTTACCTTCTGATGTATATCGAATAACAGTAAAACCCTCATAAAACTTGTTGAGTGTCGAATAAAACATGAACTATGGTTATGCGGGGTAATAGGTTTAGATATATCAGCCATTTATAGTTCGCACTCAGTAGTTGGTTAAGAAGAAAACACATATGCTTAACCCGTTAAACAAAAGAACGCCGCCCACACCTGTAGGTTTGAGTGCATCATTCGACCACTAGGAATTGAGTATAGAATCGAACATTAATTATTTTCATAAATAGGAAGTGTAGTAATTGTTTTGCCCCTGGAATCATTGGTTTTCGTCAAGTAATGAAGAAGTTAGAAGGCCTCAAAGCTAGGCGTGAAAACTGTCTTTTTCCACTGTTTTGTAAACGACTAGCGAGACGTTTTCCTCGATTTATTGTGACGTTTTTACCAAATGAAATAACGAACCAAATAATGTTACATAAAGCCTGAAGTGCCATCTTTATTTAGGAATAAAAACTAGTCCTTTTCGTTTAGTAACCAGCTCACAATTCGCATTTGAAAACAGCTGTTCGTCAAAGGTGTTGACAAATTGTCGAACACCTGGTGTGCAAATAGTCACGTCTGCCCAGCGAGCACACCTACTTTTCGACTCACTTTTGACCCCGTTAACGACCCCGACACACTAAACTTATAAAAGGTGAATTAAATTAGACCTGGCCTAGTTTACTAAGATATTTTTATATCGTTCTAATGTTGAGTAACGAAGTCGCAAACTGAGACCAAAACCTGTTGCACGATAAGGACACTTAGCCAAAATTGACTTGTTTTCTGTTTTGAAAACCCAGCCGTGACACACCTACCTTTAGCCCCATTTTCGACCCAATAAACGACCTTTTTGGACAAGACTTAATTAACGAAAGTTGTAGACGACCTGGTCAGGTTTTTAAACCTGTTGTTAGTTGGCATTTTCGTTAAGTATCGAATCTGAAAACTAATCCTAAAACTCTACGTGTGTCACACGGATTTTAGAAATAAAACTTAACTTTTTCTCTAACACATTTGTTTTATTTTTGTTACAACTTAGTCGATTTATTTGACGCACTTAGAGACCAAACCAAGGGCCGAACTAAACTAATGTTTTAGAGTATATGTGACATAGTTTCCAAAAAGTTTGATGTCGTAAATTGCGTGCTTATACTTTGGACGCATTGACACAATAAAGTCGACCACTTTAACATGAAAACTAATTTCTCATCATTAATTAATAGAGCTCAAGCACATACTAGGGACGAATTGCAAATATTTAATTTTATATTTTCTTCTTAGCAAATATGTATTATTCTTACTTAGGTTGCGGATAAAGTCTTTTGCTTCGTTTTTCGTGCCACTACCTTGCTATTCCGTTATCATTGTTTGATGTGAGTTTATAGTCCCCATCTTACACTTTTTAATCATTTATCAAATCCCGAGGATGAGATCATGTTTGTTTTACAAAATGGACGCAAGTACATTTTAAATTCAAATATTACGAGTTTGCCTAAGTAGCTATAACCCACTACGCCCTTCATCTTGAACTGTTAATTGCATGTATGTAATTGTTAATTGCATTATGTAAGCGCGAATGTTATGAATAGATCTATTTGGGAATTAACATCCCCGTTCGGGCAAGTAGCACTTGCTAGTTTACCGGTTGGCCGGAAACGACGAATGTATACCATTTGGACTCATAGATGTTACGGGTTGAACATCTACATTGGGCACTATCATTTATATGTATTTGATATACATACATTGTTTAGCTTCAGTGTCATGAGCTTAGTGCATATCGTAATACATTTTTGTGATATTGTATTCGTTACTCTATTACAGGGAAATCTTGCTATCCGCTTCATTAAATTTATAAACCTATAAATTCACCAACATTATTGTTGACAGTTTAAACATGTTTTCTCAGGTCAATAAGGTGCAAGTCAAGGATACATTGGATGGTCGTCTTTTGAAGTCATATTACTATAAAGATTTACGTGCATTACATTTTGGGATATTGTTATGTTGTGAAATCTTTACTTTTTCAAGTTAAACAAGTTAAGCCTATGGGCTTTTGTAACGAACCATTTATGAAATCCAATGTATCAGTTTTCAAACGACTCTTATAGAGGTCGTTCTCATATCTTGTGCTATTGATCTATGAAGTAATACCCCCGGAACATCATATTCCGTTGTGGCCCATTTTGGGGGTGTTACAGATTGGTATCTAGAGCCAAGGTTATAGAGAACCAGGTCAAATATTTTTACTTGGTCTATAACCGTTTTTCAAACATTGCGTCAGTCAAAAGTTTTTCAAAGGGGCATACATGCAAATAGGTAGTGTTGCATCTAGTTTGCATCTGGTATACATGCTTACATGTCATGCATCATTTTAGCATTAGTTGATTATACTAAGTGATTACATAGGTTATATATGTGTTAATATTACATTACGTATATTACTGTTGGTCTTATATAATATACTTATACAAGTTTATATTATGGTTACAGATTAGCCATGTCATCGGACAACGGTCTGCAGTTACCTATACGTCCATATCCTCTAATTCGAATGGACCATCATGGGGTATTCCACTTGTGAATGTCGGCGAGCTTCCGAAGATGGACCCCTACGAGGAGGTTGCCCAACAATGGTAGGCACCACCACTGTCACCTGCTTACGTACCTGACCCCGTGAAGTGGGACGAGCATGTACCGGTATACGTTCTGGAGCCAGAGCACCCGGAGTACCATGTACCAACAGATGACGACATTCAGGTCGAGGACCAGCCTTATGCTGATGATGCTTCACTGACTGCTGAGTCACCTGGACACATTGCTGACTCGGAGTCGATGGAGGAGGATTCTATTGACTATCTAGACGAGCCTGAGGATGAAGATGAGGATCCGAAGGAGGATCCGAAGGAGGATCATACTGACGATCTTTCTGATGGAGAGGATGATGATGATAAGCCCTCTGATGATGGCGACGATGATGATGATACAGATGATGAGGATGAGGAGCCCACTGAGGACGAGGAGGATGAGGAGCACATAGCTCTGGCTGACTCTTCTGCGGTACCTGTTGTTGACCATATTCCCTCAGCTGAGGATACAGAGGCATTTGAGACTGATGAGTCTGCACCTACACCTAGATCACCTCAGACTAGGATCCCTTTTTCTCAAACACGTATCTGTAAGACACGGAAGACTGTCAGACTTGAGCCACCTATGTCAGCATCCATAGAGGCACGCATTGTTGAGCATGCTACCGCACCTATACCACCCACCAGCTCTGCCTATGATCAGGCACCATTAGGTCATAGGGAAACCATGATCAGTATGAGATATGACATCCCCGAGGAGGACATGCCACCTCGAAGGAGATTTGTACTTACTGCTCCCCCACCTGGGTGTGATGTAGCAAAGAGTTATGCTGCTGCTGCTGCTAGACCACCTAGAGGTCAATATGATTTTGTTGATACTGTTAAGGTAGGACAAGGTTTGATTCGTAGTCCTGGTCATGATGCCCGGACTATTGCTAGAGCTGCTGACAGAGTAGAGGATGTTGGTTATGTTAGAGATTTACAGGCTTCTGAGTATAGGATGATGACTTCCATTGAGGAAGTCAACTTGAGGGTCAGCTACCAGGCACAGGTTCGCAGGAGAGAGAGAGTGAGGATTTCTATACACAGCTTCTTGACGCTTGGACTGACCGCAGAGACATTAGACTCGAGATTGATGTAGTAAGAGGACATAGGACTGCCTATAAGACAGAGTTGCATGAGGTATGCCAGGCTTATCTTAGTTCCGAGGCTCGAAACAGGGCACTGTTGGCACGACTTGAGACACTGGAGACTCACATGAGTCGTATGGAGTGGCAGTGCTAGAGCGCTGAGGATTTTGCAGTCAGACAGATGATGCGTACCCGGGTACTAGAGGCAAGAGCTCGGATTGATACGGTGGAGGACGCCGGTAGTAGCTGTTAGTTGTACTTTTCATTTCTAGCTATCTTGTATAGTCTATTAAGCTTTATGGGTAACTCCCAGCTAATAGACTCTAGGACGTATTTTCATTTTCTGTACTAAGATCATTAGTGATCATTTTGTATCCAAACAAATCATGTATGATTCGACATTATGTTATGAAATGTTGATGTATTATGTCATGGTTGATCTCCTTTTATTCATTCTCCATTGTGTTGTGGTGTAGTTATTATTATCATATCCATTTGTATCGACATTGTGATTATATCTCACGTACATTGTATTATTGTGATTTAGTAGAATCATGCCTATAACAAGACAAGGAGCAAATGACACCATGACTCCAGAATCCATTCAAGCAATGATCGATTGGGCAATCCAAAGAAACTCTACCCATACTCAGGATGATGCAAGTCAAAGTTCGGGTGGAGGACTCAGAAGGCCTGTGCAACCTGCATGTGTCTATTCCTACATCGATTTCATGAAATGCCAACCCTTGAACTTCAAGGGAACTGAAGGGGTTGTTGGCTTATCTTAATGGCTCAAAAAGATGGAATCAATATTCCATGTTAGCGATTGTGCCATTGACAATCAAGTGAAGTTCGCTACATGCACTCTGCTAGGTGTTGCACTAACTTGGTAGAATGGTCATGTGAGAACCTTAGGTTATGATGCTGCCTATGCTATGACTTGGGGGACTCTCAAAAAGAAGTTAACGGACAAATATTGTCCAAAAGGTAAAATTAAGAAACTTGAAATTGAACTGTGAAATCTTAAGGTCAGGGGAAATGATGTTGCAGCTTATACTCAGCGTTTCCAAGAACTAGCCTTGATGTGCACCAAATTTCTTGTTGATGAGACCGAAAAGGTTGACAAGTACATCAGTGGACTTCCTGATAACATTCATGGGAATGTCATGTCTGCAAGACCTAAAACTCTTGATGATGCTATCGAGTTGGCCAACGACTTGATGGATCAGAAACTACGCACTTATGCAGAAAGGCATAATGACAACAAGAGGAAGGCTGATGATTCATCAAGAAACAATCAACAACCCCACAAGAAGAAAAATGTATCTAGGGCATACACTACTGGCCCTGGTGAAAAGAAGGCTTACACTGGAAATCTACCTCTGTGCACCAAGTGCAACTACCACCACACCAGACAATGTGCACCCATGTGTGGAAACTGCAAGAGGTATGGTCATGCTACCAATGATTGTCAGGCTAATACCAACAACAACAACAACAACAACAGCAACAAGAATCAAAAGGCAGGAGCATGCTATGAATGTGGTAACACCGGACACATCAAGAAGAATTGCCCAAAACTGAAGAACCATGAGAATAGCAACGAGAATGGCACAACTCAAGGAAGAGCTTCTGCTTTGGGAGGAAGAGATGCTAGCTCGAACTCTAACGTCATCACGGGTATGTTTCTCCTCAACAACCGTTATGCTACAATTTTGTTTGATACTGGTGTGGATAGGAGCTATGTATCTAATACCTTTAGTACCTTGATTAACATAACCCCCACTACATTAGAAAATCATTATGACGTAGAATTAGCCGATGGGAAAATCATACTCCCTCCGTCCCAATTTATTAGTCCATTTTTGACTTTTTAAAGTCTTTATTTTTCAACTTTGACCATAAATATTTTTGTTTGTATTATATAATACTTGATGAAAATTATACCAATGAAAATACATTTAAATCACAATTCATTCATATATTTTGCATCGAGTATTATCTAACACAAAAATAATTAATTAAGGTCAAAGTTTATAAAGAAAGACTTTAAAAAGTCAAAAATAGACTAATAAATTAGGACGGGGGGAGTAGGAGTTAACACCATAATTCGAGATTGTACTCTAAACTTCATGAATCATCCTTTCAACATCGACTTGATGCCGGTCCCACTCAGTAGTTTTGACGTCATTATTGGGATGGACTGGTTAACAAAGAATCATGGAGTGATCATCTGTGACGAGAAGATTGTACGCGTTCCTTTTGGAAGAGAGATGTTAATTTTTCAAGGCAATGGAAACAACCAAAGGGAAGAATCCAGACTAAATATCATTTCATGTACTAAAGCACAATTGTATTTTTTAAAGGGGTGTGATGTATTTTTGGCACACATTACCACGAAGGAAGCCAAAGACAAGTCGGAGGGGAAGCGACTTGAGGACGTGCCGATTGTCAGAGACTTTCCTGAAGTCTTTCCTGAAGACTTGCCGGGTATTCCACCAGCTCGACAAGTAGAGTTCCAAATTGATTTGGTACCAGGTGCTGCACCTGTAGCATGAGCGCCTTATTGGTTGGCACCATTCGAAATGAAAGAACTGGCGGAACAACTCCAAGAATTATCCGACAAGGGATTTATAAGACCCAACTCTTCACCCTGGGGAGCCCCGGTCTTATTTGTCAAGAATAAAGATGGATCGTTTCGCATGTGCATCGATTATCGTGAACTGAACAAGTTAACGGTGAAGAACCGTTATCCACCTCCTAGAATTGATGCCTTGTTCGATCAACTTCAAGGGTCGAGTGTCTACTCGAAGATTGACCTACGATCAGGTTACCACCAATTAAGGGTTCGCGAGGAAGATATTCTGAAGACCGCGTTTAGGACGCGTTATGGCCATTATGAATTCCAAGTGATGCCTTTTGGTTTGACAAACGCACTGGCAATATTCATGGACCTCATAAATCGGGTGTGCAAACCTTACATGGATAAGTTTATGATTGTATTTATTGATGATATACTAATTTATTCAAAGAACAAGGAAGAGCATGAAGAGCATCTCAAGTTAATCTTGGAATTGCTTAAGAAAGAGGAGTTGTACGCAAAATTTTCCAAGTGTGAATTTTGGATTCCAAAAGTACAGTTTCTCGGACATGTGATTGATAGCAAAGGAATTCACGTAGACCCAGTAAAGATCGAGTCGATTAAAGATTGGGCGTCTCCTAAGAGTCCAACAGAGATCCGCCCAACTCGCCGGTTATTACAGAAGATTCATTGAAGGCTTTTCCAAAATCGCCAAGCCAATGACTAAGCTGACTTAGAAGAATGTGAAGTTTGACTGGGGGAGAAGGAGGAAGCCGCATTTCAATTGATTAAATAAAAGCTGTGTAGCACACCCATTCTGGCCTTGCCTAAGGGATCAGAAAACTTCATTGTTTATTGCGATGCTTTGCATAAGGGTTTGGGTGCCGTGCTTATGCAAAACAAGAAAGTTATAGCCTATGCTTCTCGACAACTAAAGATCCATGAGAAAAACTACACAACTCATGATTTGGAACTTGGAGCTGTGGTGTTCGCCCTAAAAATGTGGAGACATTACTTATACGGAACAAGATGCACCGTATTTACTAACCACAAGAGTCTACAACATATCCTTGATCAAAAAGAGTTAAACATGAGGCAACGACGTTGGTTGGAGTTGCTTAGTGATTATGATTGTGACATCCGCTACCACCTAGGGAAGGCGAATGTAGTTGCTGATGCATTAAGCAGAAAAGAAAGGGTTAAACCTTTAAGGGTCCGAGCCTTAGTCAATACTATTGGCTTGAAAACCATTAAGAGTTCGAGCCTTAGTTATGACAATGGGTTTGAACCTTCCCAAGAAAATCCTAGAAGCTCAGACCGAAGCATTGAAACCAAAAAACCTCAGTGCTGAAGACGTTGGAGGCATGCTTAGAAAAGACCTCCCAAAGGAAAAGTTAGAACCCCGTGCCGACGGAACTCTATGTTTGAACAGGAGTTGGGTACCGTGCTTTGGTGACTTAAGGACTCTGATCATGCATGAGTCTCATAAGTCGAAGTATTCAATTCATCCGGGTTCTGACAAGATGTACCAAGACTTGAAGCAGTTGTATTGGTGGCCTAACATGAAGGCGAATATTGCCACTTATGTTAGTGAGTGTCTGACTTATTCTAAAGTCAAGGCAGAGCACCAAAAACCTTCTGGGTTGCTAGTCCAACCAGAGATTCTAGAATGGAAGTGGGAGAAAATCACCATGGATTTCGTCACTAAACTCCCTAAGACGACAAACGGTTATGATACCATTTGGGTGATCGTTGATCGTCTTACCAAATCTACTCACTTCATACCAATGAGGGAAACAGATCCCATGGAGAGGTTAATGAAGCTTTACATGAAGGAGGTAGTCACCCGACATGGTGTGCCTGTTTCTATTATCTCGGATCGTGATGGTAGATTTACATCACTCTTCTAGAAAGCACTTCATAAGGCGTTGGGAACTCGATTGGACATGAGAACGGCCTATCATCCTGAAACTAACGGTCAAAGTGAAAGAACTATCCAAACTTTGGAAGACATGTTACGCGCCTGCGTGTTGGACTTTGGAAAGAATTGGGATAGACATTTACCGCTAGTGGAATTCTCTTACAACAACAGTTACCATACCAGCATAAAGGCTACACCATTCGAGGCACTGTATGGACGAAAGTGTCGATCACCCGTGTGTTAGGCAGAAGTCGAAGATGCTCAGCTTAGTGGTCTGGCAATAATTCATGAAACCACCGAGAAGATCGTCCAAATCAAAAACATAATCCAAGCCGCTCGTGACCGACAAAAGAAGCTATGCAAACATTAGACGTAAAACCAATGGTTATTCAAGTTGGTGATAAGGTCATGTTAAAGGTTTCACCTTGGAAAGGAGTTGTGCATTTTGGCAAACGAGGGAAGTTAAACCCTAGGTACGTCGGTCCCTTCAAGGTAATCGAGAGAGTCGGAACTGTTGCCAACAAACTTGAGCTACCACAACAATTAAGCCAAGTTCATAACACATTTCACGTGTCAAACCTGAAGAAGTGTTTGTCCGATGAATCACTTGTGATTCCGTTGGAAGAGCTACGTGTTGATGACAAGCTCCACTTTGTGGAAGAACTAGTAGAAGTCATGGATCGTGAAATCAAGCAATTAAAGAGGAGTCGCATTCCCATCATTAAGGTTAGGTGGAACTCTAAACGAGGTCCTGAGTTCACCTGGGAACGTGAGGATCAATTCAAGCAGAAGTACCCACATCTCTTTACCAAGACCGCACCGTCGTCAAGTGCCGCGTCTTAAGCCTTGAGGACAAGGCTTATTTAACGGAGGAAGACTATAACACCCCGTGTTTTTAGGTCATATTATGATTTCAATCATTCCATTTTCTTGCCATTTATAAAAGCGTTATGTGTTTAAATTTTAGTAGTTTAGTTAAAACCTAGGAAGTAAAACTTAACCAAGGCTTTTAATAACACGAATAAGGCTACGTTTAAACTAAAGGCTTTAGTTAACGTGTTTCTTGACTTAGCTAACCAAGAATCAAGTTAATATCATCCCTACCCTTTATGCCACCATCTAACGTTTAACTTAAAGAGTAAACGAGCAAGTTGTAGGTTTCTTCACTTGTGAAAAAGGGTACACATAATAAGAAAATAACTTAGGTAATTCAAGAAGCAAATAAAAACCCTACCAACTAGCAAAACAATCATGTACACTCTTGTTTCAAGCTCTTCAAACCATATTATGCAACTAGATAAAAGAGTACTTAAACCATTAAACCTTAAAGCCTAATACAAGAACTAAAAGGGCACTCTTATAAAAACTAAGTTCCCAATTTTTGTGTATACTAACTCACAAAAACCTGCACTTGTAAAATTTAGATAAGATATGCAAAGATCCCATCTCATAATACTAGTGGGTTCCCCCCCCCTTGGGTTTTTGACTCTATTACTCCCAAGTGTATAGGAAGCCAAAAGGGAGGGGGGGGGGGATTACGCGCTTTCTCAAAAACCCACAAACTCTCGTGATAAATCTAGCTGCTCCCTCTTGGTTTTGCTTCCATTCATAACACAGTACCCATCTTTTATATATTGTACTTTGACCATGATGAGTCCCAAAAATCCCTTATCCCATTTGAATAAACATTCAAATGTGACTTCTATGTAAACACTATGCCTGCCTTTCAATTGTGCATAAAGGACCATGCATACTTCTTTGAAAACACAGAAACAACACAATCTAGTTATCATAATACTCTCATCACTTTGTTTTTCCTTGTTCTCCTACTTCTTCCACCATTGTTCTTGTTCTTCTATCCCTGGTTTTTGACACACATACAACCCACAAAACTTCTTTTGTTGTTTCTTTGGTCGAGCACATCAAGATAGCAAGACATTAAACGGGTTCATAATCACAAAGGGGGTGCAAGCAGTTGAATTGGTTAAAGTGTTTGGGTTTTGTATACGAATTGGGTTGGTAACAAATTAGGGTTTTCACTTGAGTTCAAGTCCTTATCCGCGTTTTTCGTCCAGTTTTGTGAGTCACACTATTTCCTCTTTATTTACCTGCATTCGTCCTTGGTTTAATTGTGCTTGAGAACGTTTTGTTTAAAAGATAAAAACACACTACCTAATTGTAAGTTTCCTATAAAACAGAAATATGCATGTTCGTTTGTGTCTGTAACAGAAACAAGAAACTAGAAATTGTTAACTTACAATTAGAAGAAACCCTTGGTCATATGTTGTTAGGAAACCGTGTGTTAGGCCTTTTTGTAACGAAACATATATACTTAATCATGGTTAGCCGAATTACAAGTTTAAAAGCAAAACATTTTCTTTTTGGTAAACCTTCTGATGTATACGGGTTCATTGAGAAACCCGTATACAAACTTGACCAATGAAATTTCTGAATTTATCATTCGTTAACGTAGTATAGGAGTAGCGTTCATGCAAAATTTAAGCTTTTAACGCTTTATAACGAAGCGGGAAATAGACTTACAAATCTGTTATTTTATGTGTATGAAAACTGCCATGTTGGGTCGACTTTAGGCCTTGTTCTGACCTACTTAGACTTAGACATAGAGTCAACAAATGGAGGCGTTTTATAGTCGACATGGTAGGCTTTAAATAGCAACTTGAATCACGGAAAATGATTAAGAAACGAACTCGCAAATAGGAACTAAAGTTAGTACTGTTGTCGTGTGTTTAACAGTTAAAACTGTTGGAAAGTCGCGATACCCCCATCTTTGGCATCATTTTTGACTCCACTATCGACCTCGAATCACAAAACTTACAAAAGATAAGTTGTAGTAGACCTGGCATATTTTATATAGGTACTTTTAGTTTGTCATAATACAGGGTAACGATCCCGAAAATGGACCCTAAAGTTAGTACTACTGCCATGTTTTCGACCAAGTTAATACTGTTGGCTGAATGGTCGACACCCCTTACTTTGGCCTCGTTTTTAGTCACTATAACGACTTCAAATTGAAAAACTTATAAAAGATAAATTGTTGTACTCCTGGCCTAGTTTTCAAAAGTAGTTTTGGTTTGTCATAACACTAAGTAACGAGTTTATAATCCACGATCAAAGTCAGCCAAAAGTCACTTGAAAAACAATTGGTTAAAAATAAGTTTTCTGTCATGTAATCCAGTCGCAACACCCCTCCATTTGGCCACGTTTTTAACATATTAAACGATATTTTTCAACAAAACTTAAATAATAAAAGTTGTAGAGGGCATAGTCTAGTTTTCAAAACCACTTTTTATTTGAAATTTCATTGAGTAACGAGTCTAGAATTTGATTATAAAATATCTATTGAATTAACTATAAAAGTACCCACGACTTAGTTTCTAAATTTGTTTAACACGTGTAGAGACCAAACTAAATGTCTATTGAATTAACTATAAAAGTACCCATGACTTAGTTTCTAAATTGTCCGATATCGTAATTTACATGTTTGATTGTAAGAGATTATGACCCAATACATTTGGCCAATTTTCATGAACAACCACATTTTAAGCAAGTAATATTTTCTCAACTCAAGCATAATACTAAGGACAAGATTGCATACTTTTTAGTATGTTACATGATTAGTAATATGCGTATTATTTATTTAGGTAGCAGATAGAGTTTTGCATCTACGAGCTCGTACTCGAAAGAACCAGCTAAAAACGGATCTATAATGAATAAACTACGACATTTTCGATAATTAAAGTTTATAAAAGTAATTTTATAAACTATGAACAGTAAAAGTACTATTCATCAGCGGACCCAACTTTGGAACTATAATAAATTCTATTAATCACGAGACGTACTCGAAGGAAATCACTAAAATCGGGATTAACAAAAATAAGTTATTACATTTACGAGTTTTACGCTAAATAAAACCTAAAACGACTAAACTTACTGTCGTGAACATAAAAACACTTATCATCACAGAATATCAAAAACTTGAAAATGAAATATTATGATAACTCGTCCTTGATACGACAGATGGGCATAAGAAACGCGAGATCGGTTTAAAACGCGAAAGTACGCCCGTTTTGCTAAAAAACGGTAATTATAAACGTTTTAACTTCTAAACACAATTTTTCCAAAACCATTAGTTGGTGATTGAGCTATATAGAATATGATGTGGTTATCAATTACTATATACTAAGGGAGTTTCCTAATGAGGCCTCTTCGATGGCGTATCGACGAGTTGATGGATTTACGAATTTAAAGGTGTCCTAACTCCTCGTACGTCATGTCCATGACCTCTTAATTATGAAAGCCCTAACGATAGTTACGATCAATCTATAGGATTACATTCAATGTTAACAATTAAATACTCGGTACTTATACGACCAATGATAATTTAGGTTGCATCGAACTATTTACGTGACGCAAGTAGTCTTGATATTTGATTATCAGAACTCAAGGTGAGTTCATAGCCCCACGTTTTACATGATTTATTTTATAAGATTTTGGGGTGAGAACATGCTTGTTTACAAATGCATTTACATGGTTGATTACAAATTGAATTATGCACTTTTTTACTTGTCATGCGATGAGATACAATACTTGGTTTACTTTTTGGACGTAAACACATACTTGACTTTTAAGAATAATTACGGATTAGCTTAGGTTTCATGAACTGTAAATCACTTGGAGGGTGAGCGCGAATGTTATAAAATAGATCTATTGGGGATTGACAACCCCCGTTCGGGTGATTAGCTCTCACTAGTTCGAGACGAACTACCGAAAATAATAATCATGTCGATTACGACTGGATTGGTGTCTACAGGGCCAAACTGAATACTAATGAATTTTTTACCGTGCCTTGAATAAAGTGGCATACTTATAAAGTCCTACGTCGCAGTTCCCTGAACTTAGAGTAATCGTAATCTTTTCTCATTCATACTTGGAAACTAACTTGGATATTGTGCTCATTATAATATCTACTTGAAACATTTTGATATATTGTGCTCATTACAATATATACTTGAAACATATTTGGATATTGTTCTCATTATAATATCTACATGAAACATTTTTGGATAATGTGCTCACTTATAATATCTACTGAAACATTTGTGGATATTGTGCTCATTATAATATCTACTTGAAACATTTTGGATATTGTGCTCATTATAATATCTACTTGAAACATTTTGGGATATCATGTTCATTACAATATATACTTGAAACATTTTAGGATTTTATATAAGGAAACCTAATATATTGTCGGTTTAAATGTGTTCAAGTCTTGTATGGGAAACTTGTAACACAGTAGACTATATATATGGTTTGGGATTTACAATTATTTACAAAAATCTATGGACTCACCAACTTTATGTTGACCCTTTTAAGCATGGTTTTTCTTAGGTGAAATAGAATGCTTGGCCTATTTGAGAACACGGGAGTCCAAACTTTGTTCAAGAATAACTTTTCAAACGACACGTAAGAGTCGTTCTCTTCATGACTTGTGCAATGGTATTATGAAGTAACCTCCCGGAAACACATTCCGCCGTCGACCTAAATTTTTGGGTGTTTGACGATTGGTATCAAGCCAAGGCTATAGAGAATAGGTAGCATATTGTTACTCTAGACTATAGGCCATTTTCCCAAAACATTGCATACATCAAACATTTTCAAGTACACAGATTTTCTATGGGATGATGAACACTAGAAGCCTTGCAAGTAATGGTGGGATTGCACCAAAGCCTCAGGACCATACATATATTCATACGACATGATAACAATGTGAAGTAAGATGAACCGTAAAAGGTCTAGTATTTCCATAGTCGAGTAAAATTTATTAACTAGTCGAGACTATAACATTTCAGATGAAATCTCAAGACAGTTCTTGTTTGATGAGTTGCGAAATTGAGCCATGACAGGTTGTTACACAACTCGAGGTGCTTGATAAATTCCCTCGAGGATGGTTAGGACTCGTGAGGCATTATGTGAAACAATTACGCGTAATTATAGTGGTAAGACCACATAGAGAATATTTGTCTGATATGTGCAGACACACTACTTGCTTACTTGCGAACGTGACTTAAGTATATATATATATATATATATATATATATATATATATATATATATATATGTATAAATATATATATACTTACCATACCTTGTGTATCAACATTTATTATAAAAGTTATTTAATAAATACTGGAACATTCCTTTAGGCAAGGTAGTACTATAAGCTCATAGTTTCTAAATGATACCTAAACATTAAGTTATCAAATATGATATCTTACCATCAACCATTTATGCCTGAGCGCACATTATATTAACCATACATCACTTCACAACACTCTATTTCGGAGCATGACTTTTGAGAATTAAACAAAAAGTTTTTTTCATTTTGGGATTTTGGAAGAAATGGCACAAAAAGAGCCCAAAGTCAACCAGTTACACGAAAATCCTTCACCACAACTGTCACCAATTGCCCAACTTCAGCAATGATTGACCAAGGAGGTTTAGTGCGGCACTGACAGCAACGATGAAGCAACAGGAAATGTCGAAAAGCCATACTTCGGGAACAGGATGCCAAAGACCGAACCGTTACTCGAGAATGCACTTTACCAAGACATCATGAAGAGCCAACTCTGTATTTCAAAGGCACTGAGGGAGTGGTCGAACTAACCCAATGGTTTGAAAGGATGGAGACTGTATTCCGCATAAGCAACTGCTTTGTGGAAAATCAGATCAAGTTCTCCACTTGTACTCTTTTGGCAGGAGCTCTGACGTGGTGGAATTCCCACGTTAGAATTGTTGGTCATGATGTTGCGTATGCAATGACTTGGATAGATCTGAGAAAGAAAATGACTGACAAGTACTGTCCGAGGAACGAGATAAAGAAGCTCGAGACTGAGTTGTGGAATTTGAAAGTAAAAGGTACCGATGTGACAGGGTACAACCAACGTTTCCAGGAACTAGCACTACTGTGTGTTAGAATGTTTCCTGAGGAGTCTGACAAGGTTGAAAGGTATGTCGGTGGTTTGCCCGATATGATTCACGGAAGTGTTGTGGCGTCAAAACCAAAAACCATGCAGGAAGCTACTGAAATGGCAACAGAGTTGATGGATAAGAAAATCAGCACTTTTGCTGAACGTCAAGCTGAGAACAAGAGGAAACTTGACAACAACCACCAAGCTCAACAACAACTTCCCAAGAGGCAGAATGTGGTCCAAGCTTACGCCGCTGTGACTGGAGAAAAAGATACATATGCCGGAACTCAACCGTCTATCAACAAGTGCAAGTTTCACCACAATGGCCCATGCACTGTAAAATGCGCAAACTGCAAGAGGGTCGGTCATTTGACCCGAGACTGTTGGAGTTCTGCTGCTACTAATAATCAAAGAACCCTCACTTGTTATGAATGTGGGAATCAAGGGCACTACAAGAGTGATTGCCCGAAATTAAAGAACCGAAACCATGGAAACCAAGCTGAAGGGACTGGAACACATGGAATGGTGCTTGCCTTAGGAGGAGGAGAAACCGATCAAGACCCTAACAACATTGAAGATGAGATCGAAGCTTAAAAGAGAAAGTGACCACATAGCCTAAAAATCCACAAGTTGGAACTATCTTAGGCCCACTTTACCTCCTTAGGAGTCCTCGTTGTATTTCTCTTAAATTTCCGTTGTACGAACAATTTCAAATTACCTATCAAATCAATGTGTTGTGAAAATTTCGTCAACCTTACTTTAACTTTCTACTTTGAAAGTCAAATTATAACACTATTTTGACGAAAATGAGCATCGCATCGTTAGCCCTCAAATATACATAGCCTGATCAACTATGTATAATTCAGGAAGACCATGCCATGCTGAGAGTAGTCACCTTAAAACTGCCCTCGCCAAGAAAACAATTTTCTATTTAATCAGTTTTGTGTACGAATTCATAAAACATCTCTTATCACAGGAACCAAACTAATTAATCCTGATAACTAAGTACTACTCTTACCAACCATCTACACTGAAGTCGACATCAAATCCTAAGCCAAGAAGCCGAGACACATCACTAGTCTCCTAGGACAATCCACTATTAAACTTACTCGCTAAAGGAGTTACGCCGAGGTGAGACGTAAGCTAGTAGAATTTCAAGTTGTCCACCGAGTTAGGCTTAAGGTAATCCCTTAGAAAAGAAAGTACGCTTTGGCAAACGGGGAAGCTAAACCCCAGTATGTTATACAATCCAGGTGATTGGAAAAGGTTGGATCCGTTGCTTACAAAGCTTGAGTTTCCTCAAGAGCTTACAAGGGTTCACAATACGTGTTCACGTAATCCAACATGAAGAAGTGCTACGCGACAAACCATTAGCCGTTCTTGTTGAATGGACCAACATCCTTGATGACAAGCTTCATTTTGATGAGGAACCAATTAGAATACCTTATTGGCCGTGAAGTTAAACGGTTGAAGCGAAGTCGGATCCCATTAGTCAAAGTTCGATGGAACTCCAAGAGAGGTCCTGAGTTCACATGGGAACGTGAAGACCAATTCAAGAAGAAATACCCACACCTCTTCACCAAGACCACACCGTCGTCAAGTGCTGCATCATAAGCCTTGAGGACAAGGCTCGTCTAACGGGGGAAGTCTATAACACCCTGTGTTTTCAAACATTGACACTTGTCCAAATAATCCGCAATGTACTTTTTGTAATGTACCGTGTTCACTATAAATCAAAAGCGATAGGTTAAAATCGCGTACGCCAAAAAATTAGCGTTTCAATGTAAACGGCAACAATCAATTAAATGTTTACATCAAGCAAGGGTTATATAATTATTTTGAGAATAATTATTAACTTTGTTCATTTTATTTTTATCGGATACGTAAAGTGTATACGTTTCGCGATAAATTGCGTTTAGGCACTCCCGGAACCACAAAAACTTTTCTACGCTTCAACAAATACCCACTTTTATACCCAATACATAAAAGTTGCAAAATATATCATCTATATCTTATGTTTTGCCGAAATTCTTGCCAATTGTACAAGTAATATAGCAAAACTCATCCACTTTGGTCAAATATGCACCTTACCTCATTAATATCACACCATGCTTTGTTTCCTTGACTTAGACCAAGACCAAGACCAAGCCCATACCTAAGACCAAGACCCATCACTTGAACCTTACCTTGTCCCTTTGACTAAGATCTACACCATATATATTCATGTGTCTAGTAAGAGAAGTCTTACAAGTAAACACTTAACTAGAAAATCAAACAAAACCTCCCTTTTGCTCTATACTAGCTCACGGCATAACACAAGCTCCCAACCAAACCCATATAATTTTTTCTACAATCCATACACTTCTATACACATCTATCCTAAGACATTCTAAGGTGTTTCCATCCATTGAATCACCATTTGCAAGTATTAATCAAGAAAAGGAAGCTAGGGTTTTTATTAAGAAAATAAGGGTTTTCTTAAGTGCAAGCTTGGGTTTTGAGTCTAAACACGGGTTTAGCATTCATTTCTCATCTCATACATCATCCCTAAGGTCTTCTAAATTCCTTTATACTTTTTATTATCATTATTTTATGGGTTATATGTTATATATGGCTAAATCACCACTAAGGACTTTTAAATATGTAAAAAGAGTTAACACTTATGTTTATGAATTTATGCACTTTTTCTTATGTCATATGGTCATATATATCATGAAATAATGGATCTATAATTATGATAACATGTTGTTTAAGTATAAACATGTTTAGTTATAAATTAGGGTTTATAAAGTTAATAAAACAAACTTTTTTATAAATCAATACACTTGGATAATAAAAGAGTTTTTATTTCGTGTTTTATACAGTAGGTAGAGCCTAATATAAAAATAATGCGCTTCATGACGATTCCAAAATGATAAGAAACTCGAAAACCGATTTTACAATGGAAAAAGATACGTAATTCGAGTTACAACAAGAAAACTTTATAAAACTATTTTTATAAAAACACTATTCATTACAGCAACTTCAGTTTTTAAAACATCAAAAATATGATATAACTTTTAATTACGAGATCGTACTCGAAAGAATCGCTAAAAACGGAACTATAATGAATAAACTACGACATTTTCGATAATTAAAGTTTATAAAAGTAATTTTATAAACTATGAACAGTAAAAGTACTATTCATCAGCGGACCCAACTTTGTAAAATATAATAAATCTTTTAATAACGGAGACGTACTCGAAGGAATCACTAAAATCGGGATTAAAACGAATAAGTTATTACGATTACAGTTTACCGCTAATTAAAAACCTAAGAACACTACACAGCTGTCGTGAACAGTAAAAACACTATTCATCGCAGAGTATCAAAAACTTGAAAATGTAAAATTATGATAACTCATCTTAATACGAAAAGATGGACATAAGAAACGCGAGAATCGGGTTTAAAACGCGAAAGCTACGCCAGTTTTGCTAAAACGGTAATTATAAACGTTTTAACTTATTAAACACAGTTTTACCAAAACCATTAGTAGGTGATTGGAGCTAAATATATATATGTGGTTATCAAGGTACTATATTACTAGGGAGTTTCATAATGAGGCCTCTTCGGATGGCGTATCGACGAGTTGTTGGATTTACGATTTAAAGTGTCCTAACTCCTCGTACGTCATGTCATGACCTCTTTAATTATGATAGCCCGAACGATAGTACGATATAATCTATAGGATTACATTCAATGTTATCAATTAAAGTACTCGGTACTTATACGACCTATGATAATTTAGGTTGCATTCGATCTTTTTACTTTGACGCATTATCTGTGAAATTTGGAATTATCAGAACACACTGTGAGTTCATAGCCCACGTTTTACATGATTTGTTTTATAAGTTTTAGGATGAGAACATGCTGTTTTACAATGCTTTTTACATGGTTGATTACAAATTGGAATTAGCACTTTTTTATAACTTTGTTCATGCGAGTGAGGATACAATACTTGGTTTAACTTTTGGACATAGAACACAAACATGACTTTTAAGAATAATTACGGATTAGCTTAGGTTTCATGAACTGTAAATCACTTGGAGGGTGAGCGCGAATGTTATAAAATAGATCTATTGGGGATTGACAACCCCCGTTCGGGTGATTAGCTCTCACTAGTTCGAGATCGAACTAACGAACGTTATATCATGTCGGATTACGACTGGATTGGTGTCTACAGGGCCAACACTGAATACTAATGAATTTTTACCGTGCCTTGAATAAAGTGGCATACTTATAAGTCTACGTCGCAGTTCCATGAACTTAGAGTAATCGTAATCATTTCTCTTACATACAATGAAACGAATTGGATTTATTGCTGCTCATTATAATATCTACTTGAAACATTTTTGGATATTGTGCTCATTATAATATCTACTTGAAACATTTTTGGATATCGTGTTCATTATAATATCTACTTGAAACATTTTTGGATATTGTGCTCATTATAATATCTACTTGAAACATTTTTGGATATTGTGCTCATTATAATATCTACTTGAAACATTTTTGGATATTGTGCTCATTATAATATCTACTTGAAACATTTTGGGATATCGTGTTCATTACAATATATACTTGAAACTTTTTGGGATTTATATAAGAAACCTATATATGTCTGTTAGTGTTTGCAAGTCTTGTATGGGCGAAACTTGTAACACAGTAGACCTATATATATAGTTTTGGGATTTACAATTATACTTACGAAAACCTATGAACTCACCAACTTTATGTTGACCCTTTTAAGCATGTTTTTCTCAGGTGAAATAGATGCTTGGCCTATTTGAGGAAAATAGGAGTCCAAACTTTTCAAGAATACTTTTCAAACGACACTTAGAGGTCGTTCTCTCATGACTTGTGCAATGGTATTATGAAGTAACGCTCCCGGAAACACATTCCGCTGCGACCCAATTTTGGGGGTGTTACATATGTTGTTAGGAAACCGTGTGTTAGGCCTTTTTGTAACGAAACATATATACTTAATCACGGTTAGCCGAATTACAAGTTTAAAAGCAAAACATTTTCTTTTTGGTAAACCTTCTGATGTATACGGGTTCATTGAGAAACCCGTATACAAACGTGACCAATGAAATTTCTGAATTTATCATTCGTTAACGTAGTATAGGGGTAGCGTTCATGCAAAATTTGAGCTTTTAACACTTTATAACGAAGCGGGAAATGGACTTACAAATCTGTTATTTTATGTGTATGAAAACTGCCCTATTAGGTCGACTTTAGGCCTTGTTCTGATCCACTAGACTTAGAACATAGAGTCCAAAAAAATGGGGGCGTTTATAGACGACGTGGTAGATTTAATTACAACGAGAATCACGAAAATGAGTTAAGAAACACACTCGCAAATAGAGACTAAAGATTATATGATTGTCGTTGTTCAACCAGTTAAAATTGTTGGAAAGTCCCGCGACACCCCCATCTCGAATATTTTGACCCCCGACTAACTTACAAAGAGAATTTGTTTTTAATGTTAGACCTGGCATAGTTTATATATGTACTTTTAGTTTGTCATAATACAGGGTAACAAACCTGAAAATGGACCCATAAGTTAGTTCTGCTGCCATGTTTTCGACCAAGTTAATACTGTTGGCTGAATGGTAGACACCCCTTACTTTGGCTTCGTTTTTAGTCACTATAACAACTTCGAATTGCAAAACTTATAACATATGAATTGTTGTTCTCATGGTCTAGTTTTCAAAAGTATTTTTGGTTTGTCATAACACTAAGTAACGAGTTTGTAATCGGTGATCAAGGTCAGCCAAAAGTCACTTGAAAAACTTTTGGCCGCGTTTTTAACATATTAAACGATATTTTTAGACAAAACTTAAATAATGAAAGTTGTAGAGGGCATAGTCTAGTTTTCAAAACCACTTTTTGTTTGAAATTTCATTGAGTAACGAGTCTAGAATTTGATTATAAACTTTTGCGTTTGTCCCCTAAATTTTATAAAGAAAACTTAATTTTTAAATGCGTTTTGTTATAACTTCGTCCATTTGTTTAACACGTTTAGAGACCAAACCAAATGTCTATTGAATTAACTATAAAAGTACCCACGACCTAGTTTCTAAATTGTCCGATATCGTAATTTACATGTTTGATTGTAAGAGATTATGACCCAATACATTTGGCCAATTTTCATGAATAATCACATTTTAAACAAGTAATATTTTTCAAACTCAAGCACAATACTAAGGACAAGATTGCATACATTTTAGTATATTACATGATTAGTAATATGCGTATTATTCATTTAGGTAGCGGATAGAGTTTGCATCGTTTTCCGTGCCTGCACTTATTTGATATTATCTTGCTATTGCATCAAGGTGAGTTTATAGTCCCCTTCTTACACTTTTCAATCATTTATCAAATCTCGGGGATGAGATCATGTTTGTTTTACAAAATGGATGCAAGTACATTTTAATTCAAATATTACGAGTTTGCCTAAGTAGTTGTAACCCACTATGCCCTTCATCATGAACTGTTAATTGCATATATGTAATTGTTAATTGCATTATGTGAGCGCGAATGTTATGAATAGATCTATTTGGGAATTAACATCCCCGTTCGGGCAAGTAGCGCTTGCTAGTTTACCGGTTGGCCGGGAACGACGAACGTATACCATTTCGGACTCATAGATGTTACGGGTTGAACATCTACATTGGGCACTATCATTTATATGTATTTGATATACATACGTTGTTTAGCTTCAGTGTCATGAGCTTAGTGCATATCGTAATACATTTTTGTGATATTGTATTCGTTACTTTATTACCGGGAAATCTTACTATCCGCTTTATTAAATTTATAAACCTATAAATTCACCAACATTATTGTTGACAGTTTAAACTTGTTTTCTCAGGTCAATAAGGTGCAAGTCAAGGATACATTGGGTGGCCATCTTTTAAAGTCATATTATTATAAAGATTTACGTGCATTATATTTTGGGATATTGTTAAGTTGTGAAATCTTTACATTATCAAGTTAAACAAGTTAAGCCTGTGAGCTTTGTAACGAACCATTTATAAGATCCAATGTATCAGTTTTTAAACAACTCTTATAGAAGTTGTTCTCATATCTTATGCTATTTATCTATGAAGTAATACCCCCGGAACATCATATTCTGCTGCGACCCATTTTGGGGGTGTTACAAAAGGAGAATACAACTGTACTATAACTAGATTACAATTGACTCAACAAACATCAAATATAATCTATTTTTCTTCCAACCATCATACATATTATCATCGCAAAGGTCGTAATCATCATCCACTATTGTTTTCCTCTATTGTTCTAACAAGCTCTTAGTCAATCCTTTCTACTATATGGGTAGTACTAGGACTGCCAGATGCCACAGGTAAAGACTCGTGATCAGATGGAACCACGCCATAATTAGTCCCCTTCCTAGCCGACTTTGAATTCCCCCTATTCGTACCCAAGTCATCATCGTTTTAAACCAAATTAATCACGTCAAATGTGTTTGAATTACTTACCTATTGTCTATACAATTCAACTTGCTTCTTTTTACTAATTGTTCTAGCACTATTCTTATTAGGATCGGGTTTGTAAACTTGTTTAGCTGGCTTAAGACCCACCTTTGAACCAACCTGAACACCTCTAACAGCTTGTTTAGGATTCTTCAAGTTTTCACCACATCAGAGATAATTTTCTTAGGACACTCATCCAGAACGTGACTAAAAACCTTGCAACTTGAACACCTAGGAGGTTTCCACTCATACTTAATACGTATAGTGCACATAGAAAATCTTTCACCAACAAGTTTTAGCACAGCCACCATGATATAATCTTTCAACTCCACGGCTCGAAGCTTAATCATAGCTCTAACATAACTTGACCTGCCCTATGATTCCATGAACATGTTCTGTGTATAAGAGTCAAGCATCAAGGGAGTACCAAGTTTAGTAGCAATGACACTTAATCCATCCTCACTAAACATCGTCATAGGAACACCATGAAACTTTACCCAAACCGAAACATTACTAACATCTTATTTTAATAAGTTGAAATCTGAAGTTCACTTTTTCAGAATAAATAAAGTATTGCGAATGAAACAATGACCATTCTCGAGCACTGCATCCATTCCATCCTTAGAGCTAAATTTAAAGAAAAATAACCTGCTCGACGAGTTCAACATTGATTTGACAAGTACATATTTATTCCAAGTGATCTTAACATAGTTTTCAACAACGAGGCATGCCACCTGTTTTCCTAAGAACATAAATTGTATTAGCAAAATGTTCGCTAATAGCACAAACAGAATCTAACGAAATAGTCACATCAGCTCCGTTCCCTGTCGGTGCAAGTAAAGTACGAAAGTTCACATGTTTCCTACTCAGTTCATCGGTAACTAATTTAGCATACGAAATAGGCCCCGTTGGACCATAATTATTAGCAACAGTATCTTCATGTGGAGAAGAAACAGAAGATGGAACAGATTGCTTCGCCACATTAAGGTCACTTGTTGTGGAATTCGTTTAAGCTCCTGTTTGTTTAGAACATGATCTAGGATGAATTAATAACAAAGGCGGAATATTCAAACATTGAATCATTGTTTGGATAAGTTTGTGATTGTCTTTATCGACGATATACTAATTTATTCAAAGAACAAGGAAGAGCATGAAGAGCATCTCAAATTAATTTTGGAGTTGCTTAAGAAAGAGGAGTTGTACGCAAAATTTTCCAAGTGTGAATTTTGGATTCCAAAAGTACAGTTTCTCGGACATGTGATTGATAGCAAAGGCATTCATGTAGATCCTGCAAAGATCGAGTCAATTAAAGATTGGGCATCTCCTAAGAGTCCAACAGAGATCCGCCAATTTTTAGGACTCGCCGGTTATTACAGAAGATTCATTGAAGGCTTTTCCAAGATCGCAAAGTCAATGACTAAGCTGACTCAGAAGAATGTGAAGTTTGACTAGGGAGAAAAGGAGGAAGCCGCATTTCAATTGATTAAACAAAAGTTGTGTAGCGCACCCATTCTGGCCTTGCCTAAAGGATCAGAAAACTTCGTTGTTTATTGTGATGCGTCGCATAAGGGTTTGGGTGCCGTGCTTATGCAAAACGAGAAAGTTATAGCCTATGCTTCTCGACAACTGAAGATCCATGAGAAAAACTACACAACTCATGATCTGGAACTTGGAGCTGTGGTGTTCGCTCTTAAGATGTGGAGACATTACTTATACGGAACAAGGTGCACCGTATTTACTGACCACAAGAGTTTACAACATATCCTCGATCAAAAAGAGTTGAACATGAGGCAACGACATTGGTTGGAGTTGCTTAGTGATTACGATTATGACATTCGTTATCACCCGAGGAAGGCAAACATTGTTGTTGATGCTTTGAGCAGGAAAGAACGGTCTAAACCTTTAAGGTTCTGAGCCTTAATCATGACTATAGGCTTGAACCTCCCTAAACAAATCCTAGAAGCTCAAACCGAAGCATTAAAACCTGAAAACCTCACTGCTAAAGATGTTGGAGGTATGCTCCGACAAGACCTTACAAAGGAAAGGTTGAAACCCTGTGCGGACGAAACATTATGTTTAAACAATAGGAGTTGGTTACCGTGTTATGAAGACTTAAGGACTCTAGTCATGCACGAGTCTCATAAGTTAAAATATTCTATTCATCCGGGTTCAGACAAGATGTACCAAGGCTTGAAGCTGTTGTATTGGTGGCCTAACATGAAGGTGAATATTGCCACTTATGTTAGCAAGTGTCAGACTTTTTCTAAACTCAAGGCAGAGCATCAAAAACCTTCCGGTCTACTAGTCCAACTGGAGATTCCAGAATGGAAGTGGGAGAAGATCACTATGGATTTCATCACTAGACTCCCTAAGACGACAAACGGTTATGATACCATTTGGGTGATTGTTGATCGTCTTACAAAATCTGCTCACTTCCTACCAATAAGGTAAAATGATCCCATGGATAAGTTAATGAAGCTTTACATGAAGGAAGTAGTCACCCGACATGGTGTGCCTGTTTCTATTATCTCCGATCGTGATGGTAGATTCACATCACTATTCTGGAAAGCACTTAATAAGGCATTGGGAACTCGATTGGACATGAGTACGGCCTAACATCCTGAAACTGACGATTAAAGTGAAAGAACTATCCAAACTTTGGAAGACATGTTACGCGCTTGCGTGTTAGACTTTGGAAAGAATTGGGATAGACATTTACCGTTAGTAGAATTATCTTACAACAACTGTTACCATACTAGCATAAAGGCTACACCCTTTGAGGCACTGTATGGGCGAAAGTGTCGATCAAGTCGATGTTGGGCAGAAAGTTGAGATCTCTAAGCATTACTGGTCCTTCATGCAATAATTCCCATGAAACCGACCGAGAAGAAATCCTCAAAATCAAAAGCATGAAACCAAGCCAGCTCGTGACCGACAGAAGAGCTAAAGCAAACATAAGATGTAAACCAATGGTATTTTCCTTTAAGTTGGTGACAAGGTCATGTTAAAAGTTTCACCTTGGAAAGGAGTTGTGTATTTTGGCAAACGGGGGAAGTTAAACCCTAGGTATGTCAGCCCATTCAAGGTGATCGAGAGAGTCGGGACTGTTGCCTATAAACTTGAGCTACCACAACAATTAAGCCAAGTTCATAACACGTTCCACGTATCTAATCTAAAGAAGTGTTTGTCCGATGAATCACTTGTGATTCCGTTAGAAGAACTACGTGTTGATGACAAGCTCCACTATAACACCCCCAAAAATGTGTCGCAGCGGAAATATGTCAGGGGGCGTTACTTCAAAATAAAATAGCACAAGATACAAGAGAACGACCTCTAAATGTGTCGTTTGTAAAACAATCTCGTTGATTTT
>BQNB010040284.1:0-47513 GCA_026074375.1 Tanacetum coccineum
TGCAATCTCAACCCATCTGATGGGCCGGGAAAGCCCAATAGTATATTATTGAAGACTGTGAAGACCAAATGGGCCCTCAATCAATGACAACAGCCCATTTGTGTGCAATTGACAGAGACTATGAAGACTTTGAAGGCCCGATCCTAGCCCTTGAATAAACCAATCTCAGCCAGTGTACACACAAAACCCACCCAAACCTTATTGGGCCTTAAAAAGCCCAATAACAGAAGCACAAACCCAGTTGGGCCCAATACATAACCCAAAACCCAAAGGAAGCCCAAAACATTTTTTTAAAACATTAGGTACTTAAAATGTCATTTTTAAACTATGTTTTATAAAGAAAATTGAAATAAATAAAGAGAGGGACTGAAATTGTTATTTTACAAACTCCTTTTCTCTTTTAAAACACAAGGGCTGAAACTGCCACTATCTAAAACCTTTTATATCTTTGTTTTGATAAAACACAAGGACTGTTTGTGACACTTCTTAAAGTTGTTTATAACTAAAAAGAAAAGAAACAAAAGGAATGGAAAAGAAATGAAACCCGAGGGTCTCTTTTTGGGCATTTGAAACTTTCAAAAACCTTGCCAGCCAATCACGGCTCTCTTCCCTAACCCTTTCCCGCCACCTCCTCAATTCCCCCACCATCACATGATACACCTAATCCTTTTACCCAACCCATCCTTTACCCGGTTAAACCCATTCCCACCACCCACTAACCTCTTAAACCTGCCAAGTTGGCAATCCCCCTCAACCCGAGAAATTTCAATGGCGGATTGAGCATTAAAACAAACACAAAGCTTAATCTAAGGGTCAGGATTGGTTGCTGAGCTTCAACTCACACAAGAAACACAATGAAAGAAGCTGTGAAGACTTGAGGCTTATATAAATTCAAGAAAACACAAGCCGAACCACACACTAGTTTTACTTAGCTTTATTTTTATTTAAATCTTAATTAAATTGTAATTGAAAGTATCAGTTCTTGTTTTTAATGTATGGTTACTGTTTTTAAGCAATTTAATGCAAGTTTAAAGTTTATTTTGAAGTTTTTAAATTTCCCAATTGTCACTCTTGAATTCGTGTGTAAATTGTGAAGAAACTTGTGTTTTTCTTGTTGCTAAACAATTTCACTAGTCCTAATATCAGCTTGTTTTAAATTAACTTTGAGTTAAACCAAAGAAAAAGGGAATTCGACTTATTAAAGGGGTGTTTGGTAAAAAGCTAAAATGGGTCACCATGGGTTTTGCATGGGTCAAGCTCACTCAGCCAACTTTGGCTGAGTGTGTGTAGTTAATCAAGCCACTTTAATTACCAATTTTAGTTTTAAAATGAGTTTTTAAATGTCTTTTGGTTTCTGTCAAATTTGGAATAAGCCAAATTGGTTTTAGGTGCTCAAGCTGTGTAGACAAGCTTAAGCACACTTTCTTGTGCTCTTGGGTGTTGTTTCTAGCCATTCACCCAAGCCCATGTTCTGTCCCTTTTGGTTTGACCAAGTATGAGTCAAAGTGTGCTTTGCACTTTTCTTGAAAAACCCCAACTTGTAGCCCCAAAATCAGCAGCTTTAAACCAGCCCTAGACCCTCATCTTTTGAATATAAGCTCATTAGTCACCCCTTTGATTCTGTTTGTGTTTTGTTTTGGCTAATAAGCTCTTGAGAGCTTATTGCAATAAGCTCAAAAAGCCCTTTTTTTTCACTGCCTTATCTCCCCTGGTGCTGAGCACCCAAACTCAGCCCCTTTTATCTAGCTTATTTTAACTTAGACCTTAGGATTTTTTAGCTTTTACCCATGGCTTATTACTAGTCCTTTAAGCTCCCAAGATTTTATAGCTTATTTCCCTTTTTAGCTTAGCTTATTCTAGGCTTAAAGTAGCACTTTTTCTGTTTTTTATATAAACTGTCACTATAGCCATAAGTCATTTCCAGCTTATTCTAGGGCTTATATTAGATAACTTAGCTTATTTTAGGACTCCCCTATCCCTATTTATCTGTCCCCCATAGTTTAGCTTATTTTGTTAGCTTAATCCCAAAAAGCCAAGTAAATTAAGCTCATAAGCTTATTAGTTTCTGTCAGACCAAAAAGCTAAGTTTCTAGCTTATTTAGTTCAATTCAGCACTTAGTGCTTTTAGGAAAAATGTTGCCATTAAGCCCCTGAACAAGTTTGCTGTTTTGAGTTTTGTCTAATAAGCACTTTGGACCCACTTTGTAATCGGGGTCCACTTCAGGGACCATTTGTGTAATTTCTTCTTTTATAGTTAGCATTGTTAGTCCCTGTGGTTAGTTAGCTTGTTACCCCGTTAGTCCTTGTGTCCTTTTCACTGTTAGTCCCTAGTAGTCCTTATCCCATTTCACTGTTAGTCCCCTTAGGTTAACCACAGTTAGTTTTATTTAATTTAAATAATTAAATTAGGTTAAATTTTAATTAGTTTAATTACTTTTAATTCAAACAGTAACTTTTGGGCATTTTTACATTTTTAGTTTTGTTAACTTTTTCTTTATTTAATCTGATTTTTTTTAGAATTTTTAGACTTTTATTTTTTATCTTTTTCTATTTTCTTTGTTTTAAATAGTACTTAATATTTAAAAATTCATAAAAAATACAAAAATTAACAAAAAATTATTTTTCTTTTTTAGAAAATTTTCTTTAATCAAATAGTTTGTAGGAAAATTATTAAAACTTGTGTAGGGTGATTTTTGCCCAAATTTCAGTTCCGGGCTCGTTTACGAGTTCGACTTTTTCGTTTCTTACCGTTTTGTTCGCTTTTTAACTCCGATTTTGAAATTTTTTACATTTTCTTTTAAGTTAGAATATTTTTAATTTATTTAAATTTTAAAATTAATTTTATGACTTTATTTTTGTAATTTTTAGTTTTAGCTTGCGATTTAATTCCCGGTAGTCTATAATTGCATGTTTAATTTAGTTTATTAGTTTTAATTATTTTAGTTAAGTATTTTTAGCCTAATTACGTTCCCCGTAGATTTCTTAGGATTTTCATTGCCATTATTTATGCCCCCGTAGTTTAGGATTTATCCGTATAACTATTTTTGTTCCCCGTAGTATATTTAAGATTCCCATTTTCCACTGCTTGTTTCCCGTAGAATAATTTTAGTTTTCTTTAATTAATTTTAGTTTATCTAGTTAAAAATCAAAATCATTTGTTTCTCAATTCAAATCATCAATTCATTCGTATCGATTTACCATTCCAGCCTCGTTGGGGATTTACGACCCGGGAAAGCTCTATACTACTTCTCGGTATCATTGACTCTGCTTTTAGACTATTCTTACTATATATTTGATATTTTATTATATTATATGTATTTTAAGGTATAGTCTGAGCGGATCAATTTTTGGCGCCGTTGCCGGGGAGGCTGTGCAAACGTTTATCGTTACGTTTGACTTGTACTGAAAGATCATCACCATTGAATATTCAGCGTGTAATCATTAAGCACCTGGATAAGTTTACTTCTCATAAAAGCAACCATAATGAAGTGGTGCCTAATTACAATCTTATGCTTTTGTTTTATGGAGTGAAATACAATAAACTTTACAAAGCATATCGTAACTCTCATAAACACTTTAGAACTTTGGTTTCATGAAATTGAACCCATAGTCTAACATGTAGATTTTGAATCCACAAAACTTGCCCACAACAATTTACAGCAGCAACATATTCTGCCTCTGTAGTAAGAAGTAGCCACAATTGTCTGCTTTTTTCATTGCCAAGAAATAAGTCTCCTGTTAAGAAATTGACAACCTCCTGTTATGGATTTCCTGTCAAGATTTAGCTCCAGCATAGCACTATCTTAGTAGGCTTCTAGTTCAAATGATACACCTAGGAAACCAAATCGGCCCAGTATTGTGATTTTCCTTTTAGATACCTAAATAATCACTTCACACCATTTAGATAGAGGTCATTATGGAGTGACCTAAAAAACCTCAAACATCGGCTCAAACTGGCAAACATCATATCCGTCCTCGAAGCATACCAGTACATTAAAGTCCAATCAGAATCTATAAAGGTGTCCATCCACATCACAACTTCCTCATCCTTGACTCTAGGCTTTTGGTCCAATTGGTGTAACTAATCAGACTTTACACTGGCAAAATCAAACATCTTCATGATTTCTGCAACATACAAATCCTGACTTATAAAAAATACCATCTTCTTTCTGTTTTACTTTAATCCAAGAAAAAAAGTTGAGCTCTACCCATAGAACCATCTGAAATCTACTCTTTCATCAATTGCCTCAAATTCTTCATCACCAAGTATCTCTTTGTAAGAACCAAAAATAATATCATCCATATAAACTTGTACTAACATGATATCATTTTTGTCCTTCTTAATGAAAAGAGTCTTGTCAATAGTTCCTCTTTCTGAATCTACCTTCACAACAAGAAAGTAGATAAAGTAGATAGCCCAGGCACTAAGGAGCATGGGGTAAACCATATAGAGCTTTGCACTACTATTGTAAACTTTATAGGATACTAGGATCTACAAAACCTAAGAGGAGTTTGAGACACATAAACCATCCTCATCAATTTTGCCATACAGGAAGAACTTTTTATCCATCCACTGATAGACTATTAAATCCCATGTAAGAAAGCAAAGGCAAAAGAGATCCTAATGGCTTCAATCCCTAGCCACAAGAGCAAAAACCCCTCATCATAATCTATCCCTTCCTCTTGCCTAGTGTCCCTGAGCACAACCTTAGCTTATTTCTAACCACAACACCTCTTTCATCCTTCTTATTTCTGTAAACCCATTTTGTTCCAATTGCCTTCTTCCCATAAGGCAAATCTACAAGAATCTAAACTTTTTGAATCTTGAATTGCAGCAGTTCTTCCTGCATAGCATCAACCCAACTTTCATCTTCAAGTGCTTCAGATATCTTCTTGGGTTCATTTTGAGACAAGAAACAAGCAAATAAACAATGCTGGAAGTCCTTATGATTATTTCTTCTCTGCTTTTGAATATAACTTACAAAAGCATAGGCTCCAGAACTTTTGGTCACTTTGCTCCTTGTTTGAACTGTTGAGTTTAAATCTCAAAAGAATTAAGTCAAGGATGAATAGAGTTTAATCCTTGATGTGTAATAGGACTAACATTCACAATAGTTTTTCTAAATTTGAAAAGGTCAGCCACAGCAACCCTCATTATCATAATATCATTGGTAAAAACACCCATAGGATGGGTCATACAAATACACAAGAGTAGGCATTTTTCAGAATCACCTAGGTCCGCTATCAGTGAAGGGATATCTATCCATAAGGACCTAGTCAGTACTAACTGTGTGTGCAGCAATATTAATTGTGGTAGTACTACAGCTTAAGCAGCACCTGCTTAAAGAAGAATCTCAGTATCTTTGGCAAACTCCTTTCTTTAGAGGCTTCCACTGCATCATTAGTCACTTGTTCTTGTCTTTTAAATCCTTTCAAGCTCATCCAAAAAGACTTGATCCCTCTTATATACTAAGCTCCTCATCTGTCTTTAAATCATGATTTTTTGTTGGATCTTCACCTGCTTTCTTATGCTTTTAGTTCTTGATTGTTGAAGTATAAGAAGACCATATTGGCGTACAAAGTAGTCATGAGCAGAGTTCAGCTTCCTATACATAAAATCCCTGCATCAATATTATGCTTTTGTACTACACTATGATTAGCTCTTTTGGACCTGCATGTTTGATTTAACATTGATTCTCTGATCTAAACAGTTGATAATTCATTGAATCAGTTAAATAATGCAAGATCAAACAACCAAGTTGGCAACACCACACCCCTAATGAGACCTCCAACAGGCAAAGACAAACTCCTAGAAAATATATCCTCTCTCTCTTAAAAGAACGAAGTGGTTTAGTTCTAAAAAGGTTTCAGACCACAAAAATATTGCAAATAAAAATCTATCTTGATAAATAATAGATGTCTTTCAACTCTCTGGGGTTTTGGAAATAGTATGGAGGGGGGGGGGGCGCGGGGCGGGGGGTGGAGGAGGGGGTAGGCGAGGGCGTGGATTTGTAGAGAATAGCCCTACTATAAATCCTTCATCACATAAGAAATAACTACAAAGTTGCCCCGGGACGACAATGAATACACACACACACACATATACTCAACACACCAATACTCTATCACACTATTCAGAAGCACACACCACAATAAAAAATAAAATAATACAGAGATGCGAGCGCGATGCTCAGAACAGTTTAAATGATATATAAACACATGAGGGCAAGATTCCAGAGTGCGAGATACCGGTTAGATTATAAATTACATAAATGGTATTTGTTAAAATGGGATATAACTACAGAGAGCGATATCTATCGTGTGATATGATAAAGAAGTTGTGGTGTTGAGGGGATAAACATAATCTTCTCGAGTCATAATTTATATATTCTTGAGCGAGTAGACGAGGAGCGGGTGAGCGTGAGAGTATATGCCATTGTCGGGAGGTCTGGGTGATTGTTGTTACGTAGTTATAATTCAATTCTAGATGGACTTACTGAAAGAATAAAGGGTGTTTTTTGTTGTGATTTGGTAGGGTTTGAGTTGGTTTTTGTTGATTGGTTGGGTTTATGGGTAGTGTTGGAATAAGTTGATTATATTGTTATTTTTGTATTAGGTATTTTTTAATATATTAGAAATTGAATAAAAAGAGGGGGGGGGGGGGGGGGGGGTTTTGTTGTTGATTTGGTTTTTTAGTGTTGTGAGGTTATATTATATGTATTTATTTATATGATTAAGATTAAGTATTAGCTGGATGAACATATAATGATTATTTTTATGGTTATTGAGGGAAATTATCATCTAGCTTATAACTATAATAGATAGGGAAGTAATGAAAACGCTATTTGAACATTTAAGAAACATGACGATATATGAGAAAGATAGTCAAATAGTGACATCTAATTATTTAACTATTAGTGTAAATAAGTATAATATACATGTGTGTGTGAATAGGGGGTTGTGGGGTGGGGTGTGAGGGAGTGTGTGTATGGGGGGGTGTAGGAGGATGTGAAAGGGGTAAATATGTTGGATTGTTTTTAAAGGATTTTGTGGGTAATGGTGATATCAGTGTGGGGTTAGGGGGTGGGTTGGGTAGTTGGGTTATTTGTTTAAGGTTGGTGTATATGGGTATGAATTTGTGAGGTTTTTGTTATAAATTAGTTTATATGTTTTAATGATGGTTTAAATAAATTTGTATGTTGGTTGATGTTTAATTAAATGTAGGAAATATTTTTCATAATCAGAAGCTGTAAGGCTGACTAATAACCACTGGTTTTGGCCTTACAAGAGCCTTTGCTGTTTCCTTTCTGACAAGCCAACACAAGTGTGGTCATTTTCAAAAAGTTTGAAGGAAAACCTCTTACAAGGTTTCCCTTCACAAGTTTGTTCAAGGTTTTAAATAGTTAACATTACCCAACCTCCTATTCCATTTGTAGATTTCATCAATTGTGGCCTTTGCATATCAAACAGGCTAAAACCTCCAGAAGGAACAATGTTCTCTAAATTGAAACTTGTACATATTGTTTGGTCTAAGGATTCTGAGTAAACTTGATTTTTCATCAGTAGCTTAAATTCAAGGAGATAACACAAGCCATTCAGTGTCTGTGAAGATAACCTTGTTCTTCTTATCACAATATCTGTTACAACAGAAAAGATATTGAAATGTTTAGTTCTGTCACAAAGCACACATCCTCAAAATCTAAAACATCCCCTGTTATTATTTTTCCTTTACCAGTTATGTAACCTTACTTCCTCCACAAGCAACAGAGAGCGCATCATTAAGTCTTGAATTCAGACAAGGTATCCTTGTTTCCAGTCCATGTTCCTGAACATCCACTATCAACAATCCTTTCGTCATGTAAATAAGCCTTTTGTGATAATCCTGCACATTAAATAAGAGAGATTTAGTTCTCTAGGGACCCAAGCCTTTTTGGGCTTGGGTCTGCCCAGTGGATCTTTGAAAGGAACACAATTTCTAGAACTTGATCTACCATTGTATTTGGAGACTTTGTTCCAGTAATGTCTTTTGTGTCTCCAATAACAACCTGCTTGAGGGGCTTAACACAGCAGTTTTCCTTTTCCCCCACCAACAACACTAACTATATTTACCTCAGCAGTATAACATGTTTATATGAAAAATTGTTTCTAATTGATGTTTGTTCTATTAATGCTTTTCTAAAAGGTGAAAGAGTTATTTATAAAAAACCATCTTTTGGT
Source organism: Tanacetum coccineum (assembly GCA_026074375.1). NCBI lineage: Eukaryota > Viridiplantae > Streptophyta > Magnoliopsida > Asterales > Asteraceae > Tanacetum > Tanacetum coccineum. Next base: position 8,218 of record BQNB010040284.1, read on the forward strand.
TTAGCATTATTCCACAATAGGCTTAACATCATAACTTTCCTAGCATCATTAGTTGGTAACTGTCTGTCTGTTTAAAATTGAGCGAGCAGAGAGCGCGAGCGTAGAGCGCGCTGTGTTTAGTACCAGAAGCATAGTTCCCTAGCATTCCTTAACTGTGTAAACCGGCTAGTACTAGTAGTAATAAACTTGAATCTACCAGTTCTCTTAGTTAAAACTACTTTTGAACAAAATTGGTTTGATGAAATCACTCTTTGCACATTGTTCTATACTGGCCTAATCTCCCTTTGACCAGACCCCCTTACTCATCCTATTGTTTAATTCAGCTTGTTTAGCCATCATTTTCTCATGGAAATCACAATACTAATATAGATGCTAAAACTCCACATACAAAACATTGCCTTTTTTTTATAATTGATTCTTATATATTTAATCTCTTTGTGTAGATTTTGACCTTTTGCCTTGGTTAAGGGCATTTTGTTGATATTTGCATTTGTGTTATTTTAAGTGTATCCTACCAGCGAATCACTTAACAGTATTAACAAAAGCACAACTAGGGTTTTCTTGTTCTTTTGAAGGTTTAATCACATATTCATCATCACTGTCTGACTCATACTCCTCAATGATAGGAGCATCAGACCAAACTTTAGGTTTACTGACTGCTTTTGGTTCATTTACAGCTGGTTTAGGCACAGATTCAGGTGTTTCTACACTAGAATTAGATTCACAAGAGGCAGAATCACTGGTTTTAACAGCAGATTCACTGGTTTTAGACTGTTTTGGACCATATGTAAACTGTGACTCATCTATTCCAATATCAGATTTAGGAGGCATGTAGATTCCTGTCATTGGAGGGGGAACTGCATGCATTCCTTCAACATTTGCAAATCTATCATTCACAGGACTATCTTCTACATCACTAGACCTACTGTTAAACACACTTTCAAGAACTTCATTTTCATAACTTAAAACACCTTCATGTATTTCATTTCCATATCCAAGCCCAGATTTGTCCCTAGCACTCATCTGACTATTTAGCAGTTTACTAAGGCCTTTAGAAGAACTTTGAAAATTTTCTAGTTTGGTTTTTAATTCTTCCTTTTCTTTTACAGCTTCTGCTAATAGTTTCTTATGATATGTGAGCACATTAGTTTTATCATATAAATCAATTTTCATAAACCTAATTTTTTCTTCATAAATAAGTTGATTTTGTTGATGACAGACCAATTGAGCTTCTACCTTTTTTAAAGCTTGAGTATAGGCTTGAATTTCTATACTAGCATCACCAAGTTGTTCCCTTTGTTCATCATATAATTTCTTAAGCTTAGCATAAGATTCCACATATTCTTTTGAACAAGATGTTACCTCAGTGTCTGAGCCTGAATTGTTGTAAGTCATCAAAGCAAAGTTCTCTTGCTCATCTTCTGCATGACCAGTCCAATCAACACCATCCCCATCAAGAGTTACCAAAGCCTTAGGTTCCTCCTGTTTTCTAGGTCTCCTCCCATTGTCTTTTGCTTTATATCCAGTGTTCCCTGCATCTCTCCTTCTGCTTTCTTGATTTCCTTTTTATCTGCACTCACTAGCAAAGTGCCCTGTGTTGTGGTAATTGAAGCACTCAACTTTGGTCTTGTCAAAACCAACAGGTTCCTTGGCATCAAAATGCAGTTTTCTCCCTGTCTTCTTGTAAAACTTATTCAATCTCATGGAAATCATGGCCACCTGCCATTTTAGATCCATTTCTTCTAGATCAAACTCATCAACATGTTCAAGATTCTCATGATCCAATTGTGGACTACTTAATTGATTAGTAAAGAAAGAGTATGTGAGTTCATCAGTGTATGATGAAGAGCCTTCCCTTTGTGAGTTATGGCCAGAAGAAGTAGAAACACCATAAATAGTACTAACATCATTAGTATTGCTAGTGCTTTCAGAAGAAACAAACGCCACATTTTGTGTGCTGGAGGATGATGCAGTAGAGCCTTTAACATCATACTCAAAGACTCTAAGATTATTATAGAGATCATCAAAACTAAGAGTATCTACTCCTGGCTTGGTCCTTATTATCAAGGATACTTGGGTACCAGGAAGCAGGTAAAGACCTAAGAAATTTTTGATTAGCATCTTCAGTGGAGACACCTGCACTATGAATCTCAAGTTAACTCAGAAGTCTTTGAAACCTGTCATAGCCTTTGTGCAATCCTTCTGAGTTGGATACAGATTAGGTTTAAAATTGTTGCATTAAAATGTATTTCTGCATCTTCTTAGATTCATCATTACCACCAAATCTGGATTTGATAGCTTCCCACATCTCTTTAGCATCAGTCATTTTGTGAAATTTTGCTAAATGGTCTTCTGGTATAGACATGAGCAAGGTAGTCCTTGCTTTTCTTTCTCTTTCTCTAACCAAAATCTCTTTAGTAGTTTTAGGAGGCAAAACCCTTATTTGTCCATTTGTATCTGTTGAGACTTGTACTGGACCATTTCCCTTTTGTATAACTTCCCATATAGGATAATCTGTATGCCCCAAGTAATGTTCCATTTTCATGGCCCATATGTCATACTTACCTTTCTTCAGAATAGGAAGTTTAATAGTTGACAGAGTATGAGGGGCTTGTTGTATAGGTGTAACTAGTGGTGGTAGTGGTGGTGGATTATCATCATGAAATTCATCTTCTCCTGCCATTGAATAGATCTGAAAGGTAAAGGTTTATAACAGATCTGTTTTGATTCTTCTTACTCAGAGTTTCTCAACAAGCTCTGATACCACTTGTTGATCCCAATCTGATAAGATCTTTCTAGCCTGTTAAGGGTGGTAGCTAATCTAGATAGATCCAAACCAACTACAAGAGAAACAATAACTATGAACAATATAAGTTATGCGGAAACTAACTTATACTGCTAAGAAGAACAATGAATAAAACAGAACTTTGATTACTATTAATCTGCTAGGTTACAGATTACTAACTATGAATATTTGTGAAAACTTCTCACTCTAACTAGTGCCGTAGGGTTCTTTTTATACACCAAGGAAACCCTAATGGGCTTACAAAATGTGTGAAGAGATAATGCATATCTGTTCCTGTTATAACTCATGCTTATCTCCTAACAGTACTAACTATATATGCTAGCAGTACTAACTTACTACTAACAGTACTAACTATACTACCAGTACTAACAGATGTACTAGCAGTACTAACTAACTAATACTAACAGTACTAAGTCAGGAAAACATAATTCCCAACAAAACTTTTACATGTTTAGTCCTTTAAGTGTATATATATATATTACTATTTAATATATATATATATTATATATATATATACATTTACTATATATACACAACACACACACACACATATCTATTATTTATATATATATATATATATATATATATATATTCTACTTATATATATATATTATTTATTATTTCATATACTCACACACACATATACATATATATATATATACATATACATATATATATATATATATATATATATATATATATATATATACGTATATATATATATATATATACGTATATATATATATATATATATATATTAAACCTTTAACTTTGAAACTTAGCAAAATAGGTCCTTATAGTTATAACTTTGGAATAATGACATTTTCAGCCCCTTTAGTTATAAATTTGAGAAAGTTACGATATATACCCCTATGCATGAAAATATTTGTGAATCAAGTCAAAAAAGCCATGAAAGTTTATTTTAGGGTTCCAAATGATATTTGCAGGTTATAGCTTATTAGAATAAGCAAAAATAAGATGTTCTAACATAACAAAAGTTTAGAAAAAGAATTCTTTAGCTAGAAAATCAAAACGGGTTGTTTTTAGGGTTTTAACCAAAAACGCATGGGTTTTTGGATCAAGGGATCAAACAAGGGTTTATATAGGATTATAAGGAAGCTTATTAAAGTTCTAAAACAGAAAATGAGCTTATTGAACAAGATTTGAGCTTACTTGAGCTTAAATGGGTCGTATGAGCTTATTTAGGTTCGTACGCCTAGGAAAATGACGCAAGGGCGTATTTTTTGATTCTTGGGCAACAGCTTTGTGGAGTTCTTCCTTCTTTGATCTTCCTTGGTCTGATTTAGAACTCCATTTGAGTGGTGATGAGTTTTTGAGGTGTGATTTGAAAGAGTGTGTGTTTTGGCTATATATAGGGCTTTATCAACCTTGGTGGTACCTAGTTTACTTGGTGTATGGTGGCCAGGGTTGTAAAGTGGTGGACTAAGGAGATATTAGGGTGACGTAGGAAGAGCTAGAACTAGCTATGATGAGGTGTAGGGTGGTGGTGTAGTCGTGGCATACAAAAAGGGACAAGGAGGTGACAAAACAAACTTGGTGGCCAAAGGTGTGATGGAGGTGCTTGTAAGGTTCTTGGGTGGTTGCTTGTAAGGTCATGGTGATGCAATAGTGCTAGTTTGGTTGAAAATGGGTCAAAATGAAAGAAAAAAGGGTGTCGGGTTGGTTTTGGTTTTGGCTTAGGGTTTTGGACTTTAAATTTGAGTTAGGGTTAGGGTTTAGGATAACTTAGGGTTTAGGATTAAGGTTTAGGATTAAGATTAGGGTTTAGGATTAGGTTTAATTTAGGGATAGAACTTAGGAATTAGGGTTTAGGTTTCTAAAAGAATTAGGGTTTTAGGGTTTCGTTTAGGGTTTAGGGTTTTAGAATGACTTAGGGTTTAGGTTTAGGGTTTAGGAGTCATGCATTAAGTGTTTGTACCTTGTGCTAAAGTGGTAGTAAGAAACTAAAGTGATTTAGGAGGTAAAATGACCTAGTTTGATTCTCTTGCATCATTGACTTGTACATTAGGCTTTAGAAAGTTGTAACTTGATTTAGGAGGGAAAAGATATCCAAATGTGGTGCTATGATACTTGTACACATGCTTTAAAGGCTTGCACATTCATTTTATATGTATACATTACATATATTTAGGGTTTTAGATATAAACGTTAATGTTTAATGCTTGTTTTGAAATAACGTTGTAAATGGTACGTTAAATTGATAATGTACTTGGTAGAAATGATATTAAGATATAGATTTGACATATTAAGATGTTTACATGATGTAAACATAGATATAGATGGCATTGGTAGAGGTTGCGTAAGCTCGTTTACTTTAGTTATGTAAACTACGTTACATAATGGAATAAAGCAAAAAATTTCCCTATAAAAAGGTGGTATATATAATAGATGGATATTACAGTGCATCTAATTTAATAGATTGATAATTACATTGATGAAAATTGTGGGTTGTTATAGTCTCCCTCCCTTAAAAGAAATCTTTCCCGAGATTTAGTTGGATGCCGGAGTGATGTTGGAAAACAGATGTGGATACTTGGCATGAATTTGATCTTCACGTTCCCACGTAAATTCTGATCCTCTTTTAGAGTTCCATCTTACTTTAACTATAGGAATACGACTTTGTTTCAGTTGCTTGACTTCTCGATCCATAATCTCTACTGGTTTTCTACAAAGTTGAGTTTGTCATCAAGCCGAATTTCTTTCATTAGAATGACGAGAGATCATCTGTTTATGCATTTCTTTATATTAGAAATGTGGAAAAGTACTTGTGGATATTTACAAGCTCTTCAGAGGCTCTAGTGTGTATGTCACTGGGCCAATTCTGTTCTCAGGATTTTGAATGGTCTATGTACCGAGGGTTAAGCTTTCTCGCTTTCAAAATGAATGATCCTTTCGAGGTGATAATTTTAACATACATGATCTCCACTTGAAATTCTAAAGGCTTTCCAATATTATATTGCATTAACTTCTCTGCCGGTCTCTTGCAGCTTGCAAGTAGTTGTTGCAATTTGCACTATTTTTCCTCGGTGGTTTCATGATGATTCCTAGTCCTGTAAGTTGACATCTCCAACTTCGCCCAGCAAAAGGTATCTGCACTTTCGACCTAAAGTCCTCTAATGGTGCTGCTTAATACTAGTTGGGTAACTGTTATTATAGGAAACATTCTACAATGGTAAGTGTTTTTCCCATCCTTTTCCAAAATCTATAACACAGGATCGAAAGCATATCTTTGAGTGTTTAGTGGTTCTTTCCACCTTTGTCATCGATTTCAGGATGATATGCCATATCATGGTCTTAATTGAGTACATTAATGCTTCTGTAATGTTGCCTAAATCTAGATGTGAAATGACTGTCACGATCCGAGATGATAGATATTAGCATGTCATGCCGTGAGACTATTTCTTTGATGTACAATCTTGTAAGAGTTTCCATACTATCCGTTGATCTGGTAGGGATGAAGTGTGCGGATTTGGTAAGGCGATCGACAATGACCCAGATTGTGTCATGTCCGTTTAAGGTTTTGGGTAGTTTTGTGACGAAATCCATTGTTATTCTCTCCCATTTCCACATAGGAATATCCGGTTGTACCAGTAAGCCGAATGGCTTTTGACATTCAGCTTTAACTCTAGAACATCTTAAACATTTGCCAACATATTCAGCGATGATTGCTTTCATGTTAGGCCACCAATAGAGTTTCTTAAGATCCTGATACATCTTGTCAGAACCTGGGTGAATGGAATACTTTGATTTATGGGATTCATGCATGATCAAGTCCCTTAGATTACCAAAGAGTGGTAACCAACTTCGGTTCTTGATACATTGGATTCCATCAGGATGTATTTCAAATGCTTTGTCCATTCCTCATAAATTCTAGCCTTGAATTTTTTTCTTATTGCCTCAGTTGGGCTTAAGAATTTATGAATGGTAATTTTTGGTGTGAATGGTCATAAAAACTAATGATCTAACTTTGAGTTGGTTTGATTAGTTCCTTCTGCCTTTAAAGGCATTGCTACAACATTTGCTCTTTCAGGTTGGTTGCTAATTTCAAATCGTAATCTGGCAACCAAATTCTAACAACGTGTTGTCTCAGGTTCAATCTTTCGATAAGGGATATGGTTGAAGCACTTTATGATCAGTTAAAAATGTAAAATTTGGTGCCATAACCATTATTTTGTCTCCAAATTTTAAGCAGCGACACTTACTGCTCCCTAGTTCGAGATCATGAGTGGTATAGTTTTCTTCTTAGGCTTAAGTTGCGGATACCTATGCAATTACCTTCCTTTTTTTGTATTAAACACGCTCCTAGACCATGATGAGATGCATCACAGTAAACAACAAAATTGTCATTTCCTTCTAGTAATGCTAAGATTAGAGCTTCACAAAGCTTTTTCTTAAGCAGTTGAAAAGCTGACTCTTGATCTTCGCCCTAGATATACTTCTTGTTTTTCTGATTTAATTCAGTCAAAGACGTTGCAATCTTCGAGAAATCTTTGATAAATCTTCGATAATAGTCGGCAAGTCCTAACAATTGAGGTATTTCTGTGGGTGTAGTGGGAGATGCCTAATTTTTAACTGCTTCAATCTTGGCGGGGTCAACATGAAGTCCTTGACTATCAATTAAGTATCCAAGAAATTACACGATATTGATCCAGAAATCACACTTAGAGAACTTGGCATATAATTTCTCCTTCTTGAGTAATTCCAAGATTATTCTCAGATTATTTACGTGCTTCTTTGTTTCGAGTGTAGATGTGAATAATCGTTGAACACTATCACAAATTTGCCAAGTATGGTTTGTACACACGAGTTCATGATATCCATGAATACCACCAGGGATTAGTTCAAATCCAAAATGGCAGCATTTGAATTTTTAGTGTCTGTATTTGTTCTGAAAGAAGTTGGAAATATCTTTATTCCTTAATGCTCAGTTGATGATAGCCTGATCTTAAGTCAATCTTCGAGTAGACACTCGAACCTTGATGTTGGTCAAATAAGTCATCAATCTTGGGTAATAGGTAACGATTCTTTATGGTAAGTTTATTCAACTCCCGGTAATCGATACACATCCTAAAAGATCCATCTTTCTTTTTGACAAACAAGACAGTAGCTCCCTAAGGTGAAGTACTTGGTCGTATAAAACCTTGATCTGATAACTCTTAAAGTTGGTTAGATAGTTCTTGCATTCCTGAAGGAGCTAATCTATAGGGTGCTCGGGCTACATGTGCTGTTCCTGGAATTAGATCGATTTGGAATTCTACTTGGAAAATAGGGAGGAAGGCCATGTAGATCTTCAAGAAAAACTTATGGAAATTCTCTGACTACTGGGATATCTTCTTGTCTGACTTCTTTTCCATTACTTGGGCTACGAAAACTTGACAACCTCGGGATATATATCTTTCGGTTTTTATACAGGATATGAGACTTAGTCAGGTTTTACTTTGGTCACCTTGGATGATTAAATTTTCATCGTTGATTGGGATGTGGATGACTTTCTCGTCACAAATAATTCTAGCATGATACTTGGATAACCAATCCATACCAATGACAACGTCAAAACTACCGAGTTTGATCGGCATAAGATCAATTTCGAAAGGTTGGTTTAACAAAGTCAGAGTTGCACCCAGAATAATGGTGTTTATGCTTACTAGATTTCCGTCAGCCATTTTGATATTGTAAAAGGTATCTATTGTAATGGGTGGAATATTTAGCTTAGAGGCAAGAGATATGGATACAAAGCTTTTTTCGGTTCTAGAATCAAATAATACTCTAGCTAGATGTTGTTTTAGAAAGAACATACCCGTGGCTATGTTCAGGTCTTGGTGAGCATTCATATCCTTTAGTATGTAGGCTCTTCCCTAGGCATTGTTGTTGGTGGTCTTCCAGCACTGATTTGCATAGTGCCCTTTCTCTCCACAGGCTTGACAAGTAACTATTACTAGTAGCAGATTACTTACAGTGGCTGGCCCTTTGTTTCTACAGTTCTTGGTCAGATAACTCACCTTGTTGCAAGTATTACACTTGACAGTGCAAGGTCCTGTGTAATGCAAAGTGCATTTCTTACACAAGGGATGGTTTCCAATATACCCATTGTTTTCAGTTGGAGTGATAGCATAAGACCTGAAGGTTTCCTGTCTTCTGTTCTGTTATGGTTGGTGATTATTGTAGCGGTTGTTGGTGTTGGTGTTACAGTAGTTGTTGTTGTTGTAAGTTCTTATGTCGTCAAACTTTCGTTTGTGATCACTTGATACTTGCATCGGAGTATGCTTTGTTACATGATCTATTAGCCTCTGGGCCATGTTAATGGCTTCCTCTAGAGTTTGAGGTTTAGAGGCGGTAACATTCCCTTTAATACTTCGAGGCAATCCCCCAATGAAAACTTCTATCATTTTCTTAGAATATGGCATCATAGTGGGACACAAGGTTTCTAATTCCTGGAATCTTCTCACATATGTCTTGAGATCATTCCCTTCACAGTCAGATGGTAAAATTCGTCTTCCATCTTCTAGACCTCAGTTCGGGGACAATACTTCTTTATCAAAAGCTTTTTGAATTCAACCCAGGTAATCTTGTAAGCTTCTTCTATCCCAATAGGTTGGGCAAAAGAATTCCTCCAGGATAGAGCTTCTTCAGTTAAAGTACCAATAGCAAACTTTACCTTGCAGTCTTCGATACAGTTGCTAAGGGAAAACACTGATTTAGTTCCTTTCAAACCAACCAACGGATTGAGACCAATAGCGCCCTCTACCTAGTAATATAATAGGTTGTGCAATCTCATAACTACTTTGTAGCTACATTATCTTGAGCCACAATGAGGTTCTCTTGGTCTAGTGGGTAATTATCATTAATTTTCCATGTTAAGCTTGCTTGTTGCTTCAGAGCGTGTAACAATGTCAGCAACTATTTCTGAAGGCAGGCCTGAGTCAGGCAGTGCTTAAACACTGTCAGCAACTAGTTTCTTGATGGAAGCCTGAGTCATGGCTGGTGCTTCAGATGTTGACGTCCTTTTGGGAGGCATTCTATCAACATAAGATAACACGTAATAAGAATGATATCACAATTCTTTCCTTAAAATGCGAAAGGTTCAAAAATAAACATTGTTACAATAGTGATATCATAGATACTTATTTGATATGAATTCTAACAAGTATCAAACTTATTAGTTTATTTTCTATGGGTTATGGTAAGATTCATAATGATGAAGACGGAGATGAAATATAGGATACAGAATGAATATGAAATGGGATCACCCTTATATTATATCATGAACGACTTGCCTTTGTACTATACATAGTTAAAATTTGACAAGTGTTGTTATTTATACCACACATCCCGTGGTTAGGTTCTAACAAAAGCTATAACTAGTATCTAATCTAGTAGTCCGATGGTCCTTCCTGGCTGTTCTTGTGTTCATAGATTGCATCCAGAAGACTTTCCTTATCGGCTTGGTGACGAACCTAGATCTCCTCGATAATTTGTTCTAGATTAGCAATCCTGAAGCGAGCCAGAGCAATCTTGTTGTTATTTCCCATTTGCTTTCTTTGAAGTTTAGCAATTTGAGTATGAGACTCTCGGAGTTCAGCTTCCAAATTGTCAAAATCTTGTTGTATAATCACCCGGCCATTTCCAAGACCTTCTATTTTGTCTTCTATGTGCTTAATGCGGTCGAGAGAGAGTTCATCTAGGTGATTCAAAATTTCCTCAATTTGCTCCTCGTGACGTTCCAGACTTGTCTTATGAGAGCTTTCTCCTATTTCAAATGCTTGAGGTAGGGCGGAAGTAAAGGAGGATGATCGGTCACAACCTCGTTTCTTAAGTGGTAATAATTCCTCAGGAAGAAAGAATTCTTGAGGATTAAACATTGGAGATAGCATTAAAGATGGAGGCACAATAGTTGGTGGTGGAATAGGTGATTCTTTAGCATAGTATGCATGCATGACCTTCATATAGGGGTTATTATGAAAAAGTGAAAGAGTTGGTGAAGCTATTAGAACTAAACCAAATGAGTTATTTGAAGAGCTAGAATAAGTTTTTCCTGGTGAAGCTGGGACATAGTCTGGTGAAGCCGGGATATAGTCCGGAAAGTTAGAGGAAAAAGCATCCTCAATATTGGAAGTAGGGTGGCTGGGAGAAGACATCGCTCTGTTAACAACCCAGTGGTAAATAACATAAGGTATTTATATAATAGTATAATAGTTATGTACTTTACATACTATTCAGGAGATGTAGTGGCACGGAGGACTTTCTTGGATAGAAAAAGAAAAGTAGTTATAGTTAAGGTTTCAACCTTGTTCTCTATAACCTTGGCTCTTGATACCAATCTATAACACCCCCATTTTTGACATATAGCAGCGGAAGCTAATCTGGGGTATTATTTCATAGTACAACAGTCATAATCATAGAAAACGAATCGTAAAGAGACGTTTTTGGAAAATTTAGTTATCATTCATTATTTCATCAGAGTTTTTACAAACAAAGGTCCCAAAATCTACATGAAAACATAAAGTTTGAATGATAACAGTTTAGCCATCTTCAAGTCCGTGCCACTCCGTGCCATAAGATGCTTAGTTACCTGAGATAAACATGCTAAAAAGCCAACACAAAGGTTGAGTGAAATTTATAGGTTTATGTTAAACAGTTTGAATACAAGTTCAATAATGGGTTACGTTGTTATACACCCATAAATGTAATAATTGCAATGAGTACAATTATTATAGAAAACAGTATTGTTGCCCTAAGCTCATGACATCGAGACCTTGAGATAATCAATAATCACAAGAAATTGCCCCAACGGGTGCCTTTGCCATTTTTCATGTTCAACTCTTCTTCACATCAATCATTAAGCATTACAACATTCTAGTATATCAATTGAGAACCATTTAGAACATGTAGGAAGTGCATATTGCATTTTGAAGGAGAAAATCATGGCAAAAAGCTGCTTCATAAATGCATTCTATTATATCAATGTTCCAGCAGATTATCAAGTTATTGTCTATAGTATTATAAATGATTGTCCAGCATACTAACCTTATACTCACCTAAACAAAAAAATATAATAAATTTAATATCAGATTTTTAAATAGAAACACCACACAATTATATTCACAATACCAAAAATTTTTTCCTTTTTTTTTTGGGGGGGGGGGGGGGGGGGGGGGGGGGGGGGGGGGGGGGGGGGGGGGGGGGGGGGGGGGGGGGGGGGGGGGGGGGGGGGGGGGGGGGGGGGGGGGGGGGGGGGTGGGGGGGGGGGGGGGGGGGGTGGGGGGGGGGGGGGGGGGGGGGGGGGGGGGGGAAGGGGGGGGGGGGGAAGTCACTTTCACTTCACTTCTGTTAGGCTTCATTCCAGCATCTTCAATATCTTAGGACCTTGAGAGATTAAATCGGATTAGTTGTGCAGAAAGGTATAGGGATGTTAGGTTTGTTAGGTTCTTTTTCTTTTAAGCTTGACTGCAAACACATGTTATCTTTGTGTTCCGAGAATTCCAATAGTCTTGATTTTCATGTTGCATCAAACTGGGCACAAAGTTTATAGATTTTGACAAAGAATCAACACAAAAAGGCAGTCAGGTCCATTTTTCACCAATAGGTGCATTTTCAAGAAATCCATGTTTAAGGTCTTTTTAACTATCTGGTCCTCTTGTTAAACACTTATTATGGCCTTACTAATCACAGATTATCACACAATTATCCCTTCTTCATCTTTTTCATTAACGTGCCTAAGATGTCATTGGTATTTAAGATCGGTATCAGGACACACAAAAGGTTTACTGAGTCTTATACAGTGGAGGTCTTCTCACAAATAAGTTCATAAGGTTATTGTTTATTATGAGGTATTATGCTAAGACCTATTTAGCCACATAGCAAGCAGTATTAACTACTCTGCTCTAAAAGGATGGTTGGTATTTAGAGTCATCATAACTTTGTTTTGTAGCCTCGCTATCAGGAGTTCTTTTCTTCTCTACAATACCATTTTTGCTGTGGAAGTCCTGAGCAACATGAATTTCCCTTTAAATACCACGTCATTATTAAGAATGATTCATTACACTATTCTCTGAAACTCCGTTCCATTTTCTCATTTGATATCTTTTATACTTTATGGTCTAGTTGATTTTCTATTCCTGTTATGAAAGTCTTTAAGATCCCACTTGTTTCATCCTTAGTGGCCAAAAAGAATACACAAGAAAATCTACTAAAGTCATCAGTGGCAACTTGGCAATAGATCTTTTCTCTTAGACTCTTATCATTGGTTAGGACTCAAATAGATCCTATGAAGCATATGTAAGGGTCTGGTGATTGAGTTCACAAGTTTGGTCTTATAGGAAACTTTGTGTTGCTTTCCTTTCTGACAAGCAACACAAGAATGATCATTTTCAAAAAACTTTAAAGGCAAACCTCTAACAAGGTTTCCCCTTACAAGTTTGTTTATGTTTTTAAAGTTTGTATGACCAAGCCTCCTATGCCATAAGTTGGATTCATCAATTGTGGCCTTAGCAATGAGACAAGTTAAACCTTTAGTGGGAAAAACACTCTTTAGGTCAACACTATAAATGTTATCCTTTCTTGGAACTCTCAGCATGACTTAACATTCATCAAGTAGCTTAAAGTCAGAAGATAAGACTAGACATTCAGTGTCAGTAAAAAGAACATTATTCTTTTCGTCACAAATTTATGACACACTAAACATGTTATACTTAAGCTCCTTACAAAAGTACATATTATCAAAATCTAATTTTCTTGTTTTGATTTTACCTTTACCAGAAATTCTACCTTTACCATCTCCAAAGGAAACAAAACCACCATCATAATCTTCATATTCAGTAAGATAGAATTTGTTTCCAGTCATGTGCGTAGAGCAACCAATGTCAATAACTCCTTTTTCCTTGTACTCCTTCTACTGTGGGTTGCCCTGCACATAAAATAAGAGAGTTAGACTCTTTTAGGGATCCAAGCCATTATAGACTTGGACCTACCTCGTGCATCAATGTAAGAATATTTCTTGAAAGTATTTGATGCACTACTATTTTTGGCTTTACAAACCCAGCATGGTGAGGCCTTAACAGCATTAGCCCCTTTTCCCTTATTTTCACTTACTACTGCTCTATCCCTAGTAGTAGTATCTTTTACCCTGACAGTATTAACGTTTTTATTGAAAATATTGTTCTTGTTTGCTGAAAACTTGTTAACTGATCTTGTGACTTGTGAATATCCCTTTTTGTAAGCAATTGATATAGGTCTAGGATGATTCACAGTTGGTTTTGAGCCAACAGTATTAACTGGTCTGACATCAATATTAACTTTTTCACCAGCAGTATTAATTTTGCCAGTCCTGGTTAATACTGCTTGTAGAACAAATCCTCTATTACAGTGAGGGTGAGTCATTTTATTAGCAATGTTCTTGGGATTCACTCTTCTTGAGTTGTTCTACACTGGTCTTATAACCTTTTTATCACACACATAATAAAGATACTCAAAACTACCACAAACATAACAAGCTTTATTAATCATTTTAAAGTCACTTCCTAGTCTTTGGGACATAAGATTGTTCCAATTTCTTTGGTTCCTCCTAGGATAGTGTTTGTTTTGTTTAGGTGTCTCTACATTCTCTACTGTTTCCTTAGCAGGCTTAACAAATCTTACTTTTTCAATGCTAGATCTAATAGTATAATCTATCTTACTTTCATCATCATAATTCCAATCCTCAATGATTGGAGGTATAAAGTTGTTCTCCCTAACAGTTTTAGGTTCTACTACATCACCATTATTTTTTACACCAGCAAACTCATGATTTGACATATCTTTCTCAAAATCACTAGGTGTAATAATAGTAGTAACATCCATATTCTCATTTTCAACTATTTCATCTATAAATGTTAGATCAGGTTTGCGAGGTATGAAATTCCCTGTATAAGGTGGAGGAACTGCATGATATCCCTTGGACCTATTATACTCTTGATTTTCTAACATCTCAGATGAATTCACAAAACTTTCTACTGCAGGTAACAAAACTTCCCCTTAAGTAGCTTTCCTTTGTACCATGCTACACCAAGGATCTATAAGTTGCCAAATGTATTTGTTAACGCCTTTTTACCCTTTTTGTCATAATCCAATAGGGGACATATGAATATAAGCAATTTTGATTTTGACCACTACAAACCAATATCACACTTCTAATCCAACCCTTCTATCTCCTTAGATTACCCACCATTAAGCACAGTAAGAAAAATGAACTTAAGTAGTAGAAACTTACACTAGTAGTAGTAATAATGACTAGCAGTAGTAAAAACCTTCAGCTCAATGACGTATGTAAATGGTTAAACATTTTAACAATAAGCTTCCCTTGAGACCCATATGTTAACCATTTCCTGAATCTTCAATTCTGTAGACTTTTTGTAATGATTACTGATGAAGAAAACTAAGTATAACGAACTTGATGCTGAAGTAGAATAACCCAAACTTGTGTCTTATATCTTGTACTATCCACGTGACGTCGAACTTATAAATAAATCTGTGAAATATAAGTAGATCACAACCTCTTGACAAAATCCTCCAAAGTGTAACACCCACTTTAAGATATGATAAGAACACGAATTCAAACAATTCCACTTCATTGTCAAATAAGTGATAAACAACCTTCTTTGTAACCAATTAATTCAATAAATCCAAATACGAGCCTTTTAAACCTGTTAAGAACATATAAACCAAATCTAAAAACCAAACAGTAAACACCAAAAACAAACTTGTGTTTCTGTTTTGTTCGACATCCATCATGTGTGTGTCATCCGATATCTATCAAAGCTAGCAGTATAAACCAAATAGCTTGGGCAGCATAAACTGCTTAAAAATACTCTAGCAGTACAAACTATTCAAGCAGCAGTACAAACGATAAACTAACAGTATTAACTCATCTTTTTGGTAGTAGTTATTTGTAATGAGCAGCATTAAGTCCTTTAAGCCCAATAGCAGTTATAACCAAAAACTTTACCCTGGCAGCACTAATGCATAACTAACAGTACTAACCAAAGACAGCAGCATTAATAAACATAAGCTTTAAACCTGGTAGTAGAAACGTATAGCTGGCAGCATTAAGTCATCTTTGGTAGAACTAACTTCTCCATGGTGGCATTAATGCAAATAAGTTAGCAGCATTAACCTTGTATTTGAACCAAAGCAGTATTAACATTGTATACTCGACAACATTAGTCAAACTAGCAGTACTAATGAGATAACGAGCAGTACAAAGTAGCAAGTGAGTAGTATAAACTTTTGAAAGCTTCTGACCTTATACTAAATCATCTCTTGGCCCATTTAAACACACTCAAAAATGTATCATAGCAGATCCATACCAAAAAACAAGCTTCAATTAAAATAACCTGGTAATGATGTCCATAACCTTCCAACCAAGATATCTTTACCAACTGTGAACAATGGCAGTATTCATGACTATAAAACCCAAACACCCTAATCATAAACACCAGGCTATTGATATTATCATCACCACCACGAATAAAAATCACATCATGCTGCTTTCTTAATGTTATTAATAACCAAACTAATCATAGTCGTCTTTTTTAAGTATCCAGATGACGCCTCTTTTAGAGACACTTTTCTGTCACAAAACTGTCACAAAACTGCATTCTCCTTGACAATAGCAACGAGCAGTATTAACAACCCTGCTAGCAGTATTAGCTGCCTTAAACGAGCAGTACTAAGTAATATAAGAAAGAATAAACATGCTGTTGACGCCATCTTGTACTCCAAGCTGCTAATACCATCTTCTTTCCTTCTTTTCTTCTAAACTCGTCACCAAAACCTTGTAGTATCCTAGATCAAGAGCAACCTGGCTCTGATAATGTTAAATATTAGAAAAAGACTCGGTCACCCTATGTATTTTACTGTTTATTATAGCTCGTAGTTTAATCGTTAATCGTATGATTTTCGGTTTTGAACCTGGTACTAATACCCTGTATTTTGTAAGAACTATAGATACCTCTTCCAACTTTGGAAGAGGTAGCTAGTCATTATTCATTTTTCATTTTACACATAGAGTTTCTCTCTCAAGAAAAACCTCTCCAATTGTTTCTCTCTCTAGAAACTAGCCAAATCCAAGAATCATCTCCGGGCTGTGAAATATGATATCCTACAATTGGTATCACAGTTTTGTGGTGATTTTGTGAGCTTGTGTGCGTTTGGATCTTGATTAGATCGTGTTTTCTGGTTGCTTTTTGTGTTCTTGGTTCGAAAATCAAAACCCAGATTTTTGTGCTTAGATGTGTTTATGTTTATGTTTTTAAGCATGATCTAGGCATAAGGTAACTAGTTGTGTAAAAAAATCAAGGTACAACGTCAAAAAGGGTGTGTTTTTGGTGATTTTTTTGGAAAAAGTCTTGTTTTGCTCAAAGTTACCTTTCTGCTTGAAGGAAGCAAAATATGCAGGTATGAATGAAGCGGAATATGTTTCAAGCGAAATATGTTTGCCTCTAAGAGAAATATGACAGGTTGATTCCAAGCGAAATATGTACTGAAGCGGAATATGACATTATCAGGCAAAATATGTCTGTTAGTCTTCAAGCGAAATATGGAGATTTATCTAGCGAAAATCGTCATAAACTCTAAGCGAAATATGTTGAGTTTTTCCAAGCGAAATATGTCACTAAATTCTTAATTTTTCTACGGTTTTCTTACTTTGTAAAATCCCGTGAAAGATTTATTTATCGGTTTCAGTTAAGATTAGTAAAATCCACTCACGTCTCGCTCTGTCACGCGCGCTACTCAATCCCTAAAAACATATCTTTAACACAAGTTTATTTATCACTGATCGATCAAGACTGATATCATTTCACAATAAATCAAGATGTCTAATATGTATGAAGATCCAATCTACGATGAAGTCGGAACATCCTATGACTCGAGTATTCCATCTAAGGTACAAGATCAAGATAACTATTTAGATAATGTGGATGAGTATTATCAAGAACACGAGATGCAAAGCGATGTGCAACACTACTACGTTGTTAACTCTGATGCTGACTATACAAGTGATAGTAATATCATTCTATATGATCAGTATATGGAGGACAACGAAGAACATGTTGTACAAAGTAATGTATCTTCTACTCAAAATGAAGCATTTGATGTCGATTATAGTGATAGGAAGAACAGGGATTCAAAGTATGTCAGCAAATAGCAGGTTAAGTAGTAATGACAATTGACTTTGACTTGTGAGAAATAAGGAACTGGTCGAGGTGTATGAAAAACGGGCAAAGTTTGAATTAACTGAAAGAGAACAAAAGATTGATGAACAAATGAGAATAATTATCTCGGACCGAAATAGAAAGGAAACTACTTTTAAATCGGAACTTCATACTGTACAAATGCAACTTCGTTCAATCCTTGACCAATATAAATTAAAGACGGAAGAAGTGACCATTTTGTAAAACGGATTTTAAACAAACAGAAGATATATACATTGATGAGTTTTTAGACAATCAAAAAAGCTAAAAGAAAGGTGACAGATACGATTATTCAAAAGGATCAGTCTGTTCAAAACGATGACATGTTATGTAACACTAAACCAGTTTTATGATGAAAAGAAAAGGTGGCAAAGGTACTAAAATCCTTCTGTCTCATCTCTGCTAAGCAAGTTAGTCTCCCTTATAATGGTATGGAAATATTCATGGACCAATCACTAACCTAATGTAGTGCATGACTCAGAGGAAACTCTTGGAGATAGCTGGAGTTAACTTAGGAAAAGAATGTATGAGAAAATTGAAAAATCCTCATGTATTCTAAATAAAGTTAAGTTTGCACCACACGTTTTACTCACAAAGAGAACTATCTTTCGCATCTTAGCACCTCAGAGAGATTAACACCGGAATGATATTTTGGCAAAAGATTGAAAAATACAGGAAAAGGTTTTGAAGCTCAGTTTCAAAACAACTTTCAACATTGAATGTGTATATACCCAATACACCTGTCAAGCTTGTCCCCAGGTTTCTACAACAAAAAAGTCAAGTGAAAATTATCTTTATTCACTCACACAAACTTTTTTACGGAATTTGACAACACGTGTAAAAGAGAATCACACCAACAGGGTAAGGAAGGGGAAAGTAGGGGGATTATTGAACAAACAAAAAAGATGTTACTAATAAGTCATACCATTTTTGAAAACTATTTAACAAACACTTTGAAGGAGTTCAAAAGGCTCTATTTAAGAAGTCTAAAGAAATGGAGAAATTTTTGATCAAATGTCAGAGGAGGTGGACCAGAATATTATGGAAGCAATTGTGTGAAATTAAAAGGTAAAACCATTCTCATTGCATATCGCAAATCTAATGCTAATTGTTTGTCGATTCAATTGTTGTTTGATGTTGAACAATCAGTTGTCTAGATATTGAAGCTAAGTTTCTAAATTACAAAATGCGAATAAATGGATGTAAATGATGAAATGATAAGAGGTCTTGTAACAAACTTTGAGGTGGAATACCTAATTTGCAATTGAAATTCAACTCTTCAGAGAAAACTTGGAAATTAACAATCAACAAAACTTATCAGTGTGTTCTGAATTTGAATTATTTTTCAAATTTAAAAATCTAGAAACAAAGCTTCAAGAAAGGACAAATAATTAGAAAATTGAAAGCCTCAAGTCTCCTAAAAGGAATTGACAGACAGTTGTGAAACTTATAAATGCTAAAGTTGTCAATGCTATATTGAACTAAAATGAATTTGTAGTGTAGAACTAGAAAAGGTCTACCAACATTACAAGGAATTGTATGACTACATTAAGATTTGCGTGCTACACTATTTTTTTTTTTTTTTTTTTTCTTTTTTTTTCTTTTGTGAAAAAGACCATTACCATGTTAAATTGAAAATATAAGAGTTAAAGGCTCAGTTGACAAGCAAAGTGTCTTCTGTTACTAGTGACTCTATCAAACCAAAAGTTCTTGCGCCTGGCATGTATGCCATTGATGTTAAACACATCCCTCCTCTCCTTAAGAACAATAGGAGTGCTCATTTAAACTATATTAATCTTCTTAAAGAGAGTGTAAAAACAGTTAGGGAGATAGTAGAGCAAGCTAGAGTAGTTAAACCACTAGATAATGCACTTAATTATGCTTGTCAATACACTAAACTATCTCAGGAATTGTTAGAATATGTGATTTGCATTTGCCCAAAAGAATTCAACACTAAGGATAACAAGGCTGCCTCTACCCCTTTAACTAGTAACACACACGACATGATAGTGCAACAAAAAGTACAACAGTCTAATGTCCCTGTAATCCCTTCTACAAGAGTAAGCAGTTCCACTGACGCTAGCATATCAAAGCCTAGGAGCAATACAAAGAAAAATAGGATCCTGCCTGCTAAGAGTAAGAATAGATGCAACAGTAGAAGACATTCTAGGGCGACAATAAGTCTGTATGGACAAGTTGATCGAGTGAGTCCTGATTATGATAAATGTTATAATGTTTTACATTAAAATACAGGATTTTGCCAATAAAAGCCAAGAAAACATGCCAAAAGATAGAAATATGTGTGCTTTTGTGTCTTAATGTGCAGGAAAGGATAATAAAGTCAAAACAGAGCAAAAACAAGCCAAAACCGACAAGAAACGGAAAAGACAAGTACAAGAGAAGAAGTTGAAAAGATATCAAGCGGATTAGCGGACAACAAGAGAATAAATTAGAGATATTCAATTAAAGCCAAAGGATTAATAATGACAAGTTTGCAAAGTTTAAGGGCTTATTTGGATGTTTTGAAGTCAAAGGACCAAAGTTGTCAAAGTTAGAAAGGTGTTTTATAAAGAAGAAAAAGGAAATAGAACCAAAGGCTTACAGTTTGTCATACGAAAGTTGATTTTACATAACTTTTAAAGGCAACGACGGACACTTTTGCAATTATCTAGATTCAACTCTAAAAGAGGGAAAACCCTTTCCCTTAACTTTTCTAACAATCTTTCCCGCAAAATTCGCAAACACATAACCAACTTCTACCAAATCCCTTCCGTTTCTCCTCACTCATCAAACCTCTTATTAACCATTTCCCTTCATTTTGACACGTCGTGAACATCTATTGGTTCGAACATATCAATCAATATCATACGGTTTAGATTCGAGTTTACAGAGATCAAGGCTTGGATTATTGAGTTTTTTCTTCCTTCATCACTCTCAGCTATAAATACAAGCTCTTAGTTAGTGTTAGAGAGTAGTTAGTTAAATTTTCAGCTTTCTTTGTAATTTTTCCTTTTAAAGCTCGCGTTTACTATTCAATTTGCAAATTAAGCATTTTAATCTTTCAATTCAGTTGTAATAGTGTTTCATATCTTGTACTAGTCTTTTTAAAAGCAAATAAAAAAGTTCAGTTGTGTTTGTTTTAAAATTCCCATGTAATAAGCTGTTTTTAGCTTATAAGCTTGTAATAAGCTCATTTTAGCTTATTGAGTTTTCTTTAGTTCTTAAGTTTTTCAAATGTTATAAAAACCTTTTTAATATTGTTCTTGTCTATTAGTGTTCAATATTTTTCATTTGAATTCATAATTCATTCAATTTGGAAGTAACAAGGAGTAATAAGCTTTAAAGCTTATTGAGGCTTTAAGCTGGGTTTTAGAGGCTAAGGTACGCCTTTGGATTTTTTTTTAAGCCATCTCACTCAACAAAGAGTGTCTATGTTCTATGTCTACATAATTCTCAGGTTTACCATTATAAATTCATTTTAGATAAATCATTTAGCTTAATAAATTAGCATTATTTCATGATTTGTGTGTGATCTAATTTCTGTTTCATTTGCTTGGTTAGTTTATCAGAGCAATTTGCTTTAAGCGGTTTTAGGTAAAATTCATTTAGTTTTTCAATTACTTCAATTATGTCTATTAGAATAAAAGGTGTTGATAACTGCTTAATCGTATTAATAAGACTTGTTTCTAGTGCTTAATTAAGCTTAATTAGGTGGAGTATATCGATGAGTAGTATTTGGATTTAGAATATTTTAGACTTTAAAATAGAATATTAATTAAAACTTATTAGAATTTCGACTTAAGGAGTGTTTGGATTTAGGTATAATTGACTTAAGTCAACATAATCCTGACAAAGCTCTTTACATAGTTGAGTTAAGTCATAATATCAAGTTTCAAAAGATAGTTTGTAGAATTTAATGATTTAGAGTTTAAAAAGCTTTGCTAAGCACCAGGACAGTTTTAGTGAAAAGGCATTTTAGAGTTAAGTGTTTTACTAGCATTCTAGTGTTAAGTTTGGTTAATGTAGATTCAATAGCATTTATTTAGCTAGTTTATAAGTTCTTAGTTTAGAGTTTTAGGCCTGCACTAAGGGTTTTTAACCATTGTATCAGCACAGCTGTATTATTTAGTTATACTGTTGAAGCTTATCATTTTTCTAGCCATTTTTTACCCCATTAGTTCTTTATAGATAATCATTTGAATTTCATTTTTAAGCTTTTATACTAGCTTAAATGTTCCTTTAAAAGTAGCTTTAGCCACAGCTTAGATTTGCAGCTTATTTCCTTTGATTTTTAAGTTCTAGTTGATTTTATCAAAATCCTTATATCTAGTTTTATTCAAAGTTCATAGGATAGCTTATTTCTAAAGTTTTAGTTTCTAAGATTTAGTTTTGAGCATTTTAGCTTATTAGGAATAGCTTAATAATAAACAATAGCTTGAACTTTCACTTTTTAATAGCTAATTTCTTGTTAATCTTGTTAACTTGTGGCTTATTTCTTGTTAGAAATCTCTTAGTATAATTCCCACAGCATCGTATAGCAACTTTGGGATTTATTTTAATTTAAGCAAATAAGCTAGATATAAGCCATTGTTTGGAAAAGTAGAAATTTCTAAGAAAAGCTTTAGTTTCTGTTGTGCAGAACAAAATGCTTATTTTTTAGCTTATTCTGTTGTTAAAAGTCAAAAGTACCTTTGTTAAAGTTGTAGAGAATAAGCTCAAGTCCAATTTGTAGTTTTAAGTTTAATTATTTTACTTTTGGTATAAGCCCCAAAACTAAGCAAGTGTAGGTGTGTTTTGTATTTTCTAGATAGTTTAGGGTTACCGTTTTCATTATAGTGTAAATTTTATAGACAGTTACCGTACCCTTCTACTTCTCAATAGTACATTATTTCTACCCTGTTTTTTAGAATAATAATATAGATTATTATATTTAAAAATAGTTTATTACATTAGGGGGTTTTTAGATTTAATTAGTCAAAATTAGGGTTCATTGCTTATAAAATTGGGCATTTTTATACCCACTAGTATTATCTGCACTTTTTAGTAGATAAAAGCATTTTTTATGTTTTTTCCAGAAATATTAGTATTTTCTAGAATTAAAATTCAGACTTATTTAGTATATTTTTTATCTTTAATATACGTCATAGAAAATAGAAAATTTGTTGAAAAATTCTAATTTTTTTTGAAAATAGAAATTTGGTGAATGATTCTTAAAATTCTTTTAATTTTGAAAAACAAGCCGTTTCTAGCAAACTGGGTCAGATTTTTCTTAACTTCTTCCTTTTGTATTGATAGTTTCTCCACAAGGAGTCAAAACTCTTCAACATTAGTAGATGTGGGAGAGGATAAAATATCACTCTCAGGTTCAAACATCCTTTGAACGGTATCATTTAATGTCATAGGTGGATTGACTCTTTGTCTTGCGTGTCTCGTTTAAAAATATATCCTTTTCCATACCATCCTTATCACTAGCTCTTCTCTGTGGACGTCTCAATTAAGGCCTGTGCGGTCTTAAGAAGATGGCCTTACCTATAAATAAGAGGTACTCGATAATCCAATCAAATCTACTACAACAAAATCGGCCGGAAGTCAATCTTCCCTCCGGGACAAGACAATCTTCAATTCCTTTAGGAACACAAAGAGAGCAATTTGCTAGTTCTAAGTCATTCGGGTGATTGCAATCGGGAAGGCTAACTTTTGTGTACAGGAATGCATAAGGTTGATTACTAGCCCCCCTTGGTCGGCTAGGGCTTTGATTTAAGCAGCTAAAAGTACACGAGAATTGTGAAATGTCCGGGATCATCAAGCTTTTCGGGAAGCTTTTTTGAGAATGATAGACCGAGCCAATTTCTACTTCTCTGTGTATTAGCAATCTCATTTACAATTACTCTATCTTGTTTGACAACACGCTTTTTAACATTTTTCGTTACTTAGGCATTAAGCTCAGGCATCGCCAAAGTAATGTTCAATGAATCTTTTTGAACATTCACAAAACTTTTGGATTTGCACTTTTATCATTATCACTTTCTTTTCATACTTACTAGAAGGATAGGAATAGTTTTTGTTGGGCTTGTTAGGTTCTAATGGGTGGGTTTTAGGAAAGAGAAATCTTTCCTTATCATTTAAAATCTCTTCAGACACACTTTCTTTTAACCTATCATCTTTTTCTTTCTTTATCCCTTTCTCATTATCTTTCAACTTTATCATTCCCTTTAACATGGTCTACCGTCGGTTGGGCGTTTGCTCGGTCTTTGTGAAATTTTGGGTTGCCTTTCGTCCTTTGTCACTCGTTTTTCCTTAGCTTCTCATTGTCGGAATGACATAAGGAGGAGCGATAGGAGGTAATGGTCCATCATAGCTAAACATCTTGTGGTGATAGCCTAGACTTCATTTCAGATTAGGAATGTATTATTCGTAAAGTTCAGAAGCCGATGCATTATTATTTCCCTATTTGTTTGAATATTTAAGCAATCAATTTTGAAAAATCCTTTACCCATTCTTGACTCGAATACGAATTAATTCCCAAATTCAATTCACGATTGTTGGGGAAGACCGAGAAGAATTATTCGGTTAAAATATAAGTATTGTGTTTTCTTAGTGAGATTTTTACTTTTATTTGTGTTGAGAAGTAATTTGGAAAGAATTTCACGGGTTAATTACTTATATATATATAAACTTTGACTAGTGCTTATACGCTCTCACCAAATTTTGGGCGATGTCGGGGATTTCGTGAACAATTTTTGGGATATTAGTTGTTGTACGAGTTTTGAAGGGACCATTCCCTTTTTGTGAAAGTTACTTTGCTATTTTATGTTATAAAAAGTATAAATAACATCCATTAATTCGAATCCTATCGAAACTAGTAAAAAATAATTAAAAAAATAAACAACATTTGGATACTAGTCTATCCATCTTATAACCATTCCCAAAATAACAACAAAATAAATCGTGAGTTACTTGCGAGGATAGACGGGACCTTCGGTTTATAAAACATAGGTGGACGTATAAGGAAGGTGACTAGTATTTGATAAGAAATCACTTGCGGCTGCTAGATTTTCGTCACTTGTTGTACTCTTGGAGACTTATCGTGAAGCTTGTAATTAACGGTTACCAAAAATAAATATTTTTCTTTTTGTTTCTTCTTCCTAAATAAATACTAAAAAATTGTAAATTTCCCACAAAATATCTTCTTAATCCCAATTCTTCTTTTTATATTTTCACTAGTGCATGAGTCAATCGTTCTTCCTTGTGTACACTTCCGTGAAGACGTTATCGTCGACGTTCCTCGACAACAAAAAGAGCAACTCCTATTGTTGATAAGTTTTGATTCTAAATGGACGATGGAGATATGGCCGAGGAACTTCAAGTTCACCGGGGGTTTGAAAGTGCTATAGTTGTACCACCTATCATGCTCAAAAATTTTGAACTAAAATACTTTCATTAACTTGTTCAATCGAATTTTTCAGAGGAGGTAATGATGCGGAAGGCCTCATGCTCAATTTGTCATTTCGGAGAGCATAACCAACATCAAAGGTCCCGGATGTACCTAACACACCATCGCAAACTTCTTCTCTTTCCATTTTTCTTGGGGGGGGGACGAGCGTTGCCAAAACATGGCTTGACAAAGGAACCCTGATTTTATTTTACATGGGATGACTTTGTTGTCTAAGTTCATCAACTTTTTTTTCACCTTCTAAGATACCCATCTTTCGGAATGAAATAACGAATTTTTTCGACAAATTGCTCAAAGATCTTTCTCCGAAGATTGGGAGCGTTTCAGGAACTTCTAAGGAAGTGTCCTCATCAGGTTTTCGCTCATGCAACCAATTCGATACATTCTACAAATTTCGTTGACGATTAAACTGACTCAGATTCTTTAATTCCGATGACGGTGGCATTTTCTCTACAAAAAGTCAAAGATGGACTACAACTCATAGAGAATAAGGGGGGGGGGGGGGGGGGTGGGCCCCCAATGTTAGATGTTACGGAACGCGTGATGCGAGTGTACGTACGAATTGCTCTCTATCTTCTTTACTTCTTCATCATCTAACTTTGAGTTTCAACAAATGGCAGCGGCATTAGAGGATAAGATGACTTTGACTTTTGGAATGAAATGAATGAGATGAAAATATGATGAAAGCTATTGTGCTACTCCCGTTCCGATAAAGCCGGTGGAGGAAGTGTACTACTCTGTACGGTAGTAATCATAGTTTTAATGTGTGCCAATGAATGTGGAGCTTATGACTACGGTCTATCATGACAATTTTCAAAATACCAAACAAGTGCTGCGGTTGGTAATTTTGTTCAAAATGGAAATTCCGGGTACCCTCCTTCTAGTGTAGCTTCTTACACAAGACCACCGGGCTTTACTAACCCAATCCACAACGCTCTAGACCTATCAAGGATTACTAAGAGGAACCAAGGGTATATGGGACTAGGGAATGTGAACAAACAATCATAGTTAACATGGAGCTATAGGGGTTAAACCAACAAGCACAGTTTATCAGCCCCGAGTACACAGTTCCGGTTGCTTACTCAAAGGTCTCGAGGCCTATCACAAAAAGCAAATGATGCCAATTGTACAAATTTGCAAAAGAATTTGAATGATTTTCACAAAGGGATACAACAAGATTTTAATAATGAGCAACAGGAATTTTAAAAATTTGATGTTAACATGTTTCAACGCAAATGGGGAATATCAATGCATCGGTAGTTAGGAGCATTACAAGTAATATATTCTAATCCTAGACCTGTGTCTAAGGCTATCACATAGGAGTGGTTTAGTTCATGATGGACCATTACCTCCTATGCCTCCTCCTTATGTCCAATCGGACAATGAGGAAGGCTTAAGGAAAACCGAGGAGAGAAGGACATAGTGCAAACCCAAAAGTTCACAAAAGTACGCAAAAGTTTCCAACCTGGGTAGACCATGGGGAAAGATAGGGAAAAGATTAGTTGAAAGATAATGAGAAAGGGATAATATGAGAAGGAAAAGATGATGAGGTTAGAGAAAGTGTTTCTGAAAAGATTTTAATTGATAAGGAAGAGTTTCTCTTGCCTAAAACTCCACCAATTAAACCAAACAAGCCAACAAAAACTCTTCCCTATCCTTCTAGAGTAGAGTATGAAAAGAAAGGTGAAAATAATAAAGTGCAAATCAAATAGTTTTCGGGAAATGTCAAAAAGATTAATGTGACCATTACTTTGCGGATGCCTTGATCTTAATGCTAAGTATCAAAAGATGTTAAAGCCTTGTTTATCAAAGAAAGAGATTGTTAAATTGAGATGGCTAATACAACGGTGAGTTGGAAAATTGCTCGGCGAATCTTTCCTCAAAAAGTCCGAAAAGATTGAGGATCCGGACAGTTTCATCATCGTATGTATTTTAGTGAGCTTAAAATGCAAAGCCCTAGCCGACCTTGGTGGGGGGGTAGTATCTACTCTTTATGCATTCTCTGTGTACACAAAGTTAGGCTTCCCGCATTTGCAATTACTGGACTGACTCTAGATCTAGCAATTTGCTCTTTTGTGATACCTAATGGATTCTGATAGAGATGTCTTTTGGTCCGGTGGGAAGATTTGGAATTCCGGTCGATTTTGTTGTAGCTAGATTTTGAGTTTTGGATTATCGTAGTACTCTTATTTTTGGTTAGGCAATTTCTTAAGGATACCGCTCGGGCCTTAATTGTACGTTCCACGGGGTAGGAGCTTTGTGAAGTGATAAGGGACTGGTTGACAAGGATAGTTTTTAAACGGACGACTTTCAAGAAAAGATGTCAATCACATGATGGGACATTTTTGCTGACCCGGTTTCAAAGTGTTTGTGAAACTGAGAGTGATATTTTTCTTCTCCCACATTACTATTGTTGAAGAGTTTGACTCTTCTTGTGGGAGAGATATTATCAAACAAAGGATGAAGAATTTAGAAATATTGACCCTGTTGCTAGAAGAAGGGCTTGTTTGTCTCAAATTAGAGAATTTTAGAATCATTCACCAAGAAAGTGTTATTCTTTACCTCAAATTGCTTCGTAGGTGCATTATCACACATCTTTCAAACAATAAATCTTGAGACTTTTCAAAATGTGGCTGAGGATCTTAACTTTATTCCAAAAAGAATTAGATAAGAAGATTCATCTCCAATCCCAGAGATTCAAAATCGGAAAAGATTGTGCATTTTCTATTTGTGATGATTTTCAAGTTTAGACTTTTTAATTCTTGTTGAAGAAATCAAAGAGTTTAAAACTTGATGAATCATTTAGATATGTTTAAAGATAATTTAGGTGATGAAGGAGGTTGATGTAGCTTACTTGGAAAAATTGCTTGAAGTTTTAAATGATGATCATTTTTCACCAATTACTCCTCTTGAGTTTAAAAAGGAAGAGAAAAATGTTGAATCTTTAGAAAGAAAGACTAAAGAGGATTTTGAAACAAAAGATGAACCTAAGTCCAACGAGAGGACAGTTTTTCATCCTTGTCATTGCAAATCCAGACCCATTTTGCTGTATACTTCTCTTACTGTCGGATTGACTTATGTGTTTTATGAGGGATTTTACCTGTGGATATGTATTCCCCATGAACACTTTGGGCGACGAGGTATTTGACCCGGGGATACATGTCTTTGAGAAAACCTTTTGAAAGGATGCTTATAAGGATAAAGAGTTCAAAAAGAGTTAAGCACATCTAAATCTCTTTTGACTCTTGATGTTTTTGACCCACTTCACCACTTAATAAACTTTCACTGTTAACCAAAGCATTGTCGGGATTACATATTCTTCTTGAAACTCTTTTCTAAAAAGTTTTTTGAACCCGGAATCAAAAATGTTACGGTATATCTTTCATACTAGTTTGGGGAGGTTTCAATCTTGGAATTTCTTTACCCTCATATTATCTCATGATGTACTTTTGTGTTAATGAGTCAGTAGGGGACTGTTAATAAATAAGGCTTCGTGGCGAGGCACCCATGCTTATCCTTTTAATTTTCTTTTTATTTCTCATCTTCTGCTTTTCAAGGTGTGATAAATCAAATTCGGGACGAGTATAGCTTGTACTCGGTTAATAAAAACTAAGCCGTTTTAAGTTGTTTTTGAGCTAACAAGGGGAAACATGATGAGAGGAAGCTGTTCTCTTTGTTATTGTTGTTTGTTTGTGCTATGTTGTTAGGTTTAAGGATTTTGGAAGATTCATGGTTCAAAATTATGGAAGAACAAAGCAATGCCCATAATTTCCATTGATGGTCTTCAATCTTCTCTTCATAAAGTGGGAAACCTCATATCCTTGTCTTTATCGAACTAACATCTATTCTTTGGCATGACTTAGAAATTTTTGTTTAGATTCCTTTTGACCCTATTTTGTTTAACATTTAGGACCATGTTTCGTTTTAGTTTGGGGAAGGATTATCTTCGTTATTGACTTGGCACTTACGCAACTTTGTTTGATCTTTTTGAATTACCTTTTTTGTGAAAAAAGTGAAAAATTTTTAAATTTTTTGCTGCAAGAGAAGGCTCAATAGAAGATTGTTTGGGAAACGCTTTTGGGAATCGTTGGTGAGAAATAAGGAGATTAATTTTGACTTGACGGGTGAAAATGCCCTAGTAGTCTTTAACTACCTTTTGTGGCCAAGCTTTCACAAATCATATTGCATTGGATTTTAACATGTGAAGAAAAGAGATGCATATAGTTAAATATAAGTGTATTTGCATTAAGGCAAGGTTATTGGGGAAAAACTAAAGCCTTATATGAATGATTTGTGTCTTTTTTCTCCCACAAGTTCTTAACACACTAATCATAGTGCTCTTTTTTAATTTAACTAAAATAAAAAAATTTAAAAGAGAAAAAAAAAAATAAAAAGTTCAACCAATGTCTCTTAGAAAAAGTCTTAATTTTGAAACAGTATTCATCAATATGTAGTAAGATTTTTGGTTTCAATTTACTAAGTTGATTTTCTAAAGTGAATTTTCCATTCACCAAAAATATAATTATAAAAAGAATGCCAATGAAGCATTTCTAATGCAAAAGCATTTTTTTGTGCCAATGAAGCATTCGCCAAAAATAGATAATAAAAAGCTATATTTATAGTTTTAATGTCTGGGTAATCCATGTAGGGTGAGACTCGGATGGGGTGCAACTAAGGATTAAAATTTGTCGTGGATTCAGGTTAGTAGGATATCACTACGGGAGCGCGGCCTAGGTGCTGATTGCCAACTAAGGGACTTTGGATTTAGGCGTTGTAGGCAAAAAGGTGTTTGTGCAATACACAAAGTTAGCAGCAGGTTGGGGGTCGAACTGAGACACGGTTGTTGAGTGCGATATACTATTTGGGGAAAGGCCTAAGTAGGGGTGCGAACTAAGACCAACATTTCCTATTGAAAAAATTAATAATAATTTAATAGTATTTGAAAATAAACGGAATGGTTAAAATTTCATTCTTTTAAAATTAATTTATCAGTTTTGTTTCCTCAATTTCTTTTAGCTTTGAGTCGAGGTTTATTTTGTTATTAACATTAGCTCACATGGCTTAAGTGTAAAGCTTAGTGGATTTAATATAAAAGATAAAATTGATCTAAGTTTGAATTGAAAAGAGTGAACATCTTAATTCATTAATTTATTTTGGGAGTGATAAGTTCACAAGTTGTAAGTATAAGAGCCATAACATTTGGACTTTTATTGACAATGATCTTGTTTTAATAGTTTGTTTATTCTACTGACAGTCAGGGAAGAGAAATTTCATATTTTGTGTTATTAATCGCGGAGTAGGCCTATTTAATGTGACTCAAAAGTTGAAAACTTGCAATGATTGCATAATGTGTTTCCAGAGATTAATTGTTGAGAAAAAGATGAGTTGTATATAAAGGTGATTCATAAAGGTGGAAAACAATGGCATTTGTAAACTTGGTAGTTTACAAAGAGTACACTTTAGAAAAATTGGTGAGGACACGGTAATCCTTTTTGTTTGGGATTTTGATATATGCTTAAATTGTATAATTAAATACCGGGACTTTTGCATAAAAGCCAAGAAAAAATGCAAAAGATGAAATATGTGTGCTTTTGTGTCTTAATGTGCAGGAAAGGATAATTAAGTCAAAAAGAGCAAAAACAAGCCAAAACCGACAAGAAACGGAAAAGACAAGTACAAGAGAAGACACGAGGAAAGATATCAAAGCCGGATTAGCCCGACAACAAGAGAATAAATTAGAGATATTCAATTAAAGCCAAAGGATTAATAATGACAAGTTTGCAAAGTTTAAGGGCTTATTTGGATGTTTTGAAGTCAAAGGACCAAAGTTGTCAAAGTTAGAAAGGTGTTTTATAAAGAAGAAAAAGGAAATAGAAACCACAAGGGCTAAAGTTGTCAATACCGAAAGTTGATTTTACACTACACTTTTCAAAGGCAAACAGAAGGACCACTTTTGCAATTATCCTAAAGATTCAAACCTAAAAGCGGGCAAACCTTTCCCTAACCGTTTTCTAACAATCTTTCCCGCCAAAATACGCAACAAACCCAACTTCTACAAATCCCTTCCCCGTTCCTCCTCACCTCATCCAACCTCGTATTAACCCATTTCCACATCATTTCGCACACGTGTCAACATCTAATTGGTTCGAACACATCATCAATCAAGATCAACGGCTTAGATTCGAGTTTAAAGAGATCAAGGGCTTGGATTAATTGAGTTTTTCTCATCCTCTCATCACTCTCAGCTATAAATACAAGCTCTTAGTTAGTGTTAGAGAGTAGTTAGTTAAATTTTCAGCTTTCTTTGTAATTTTTCCTTTTAAAGCTCACGTTTACTATTCAATTTGCAAATTAAGCATTTTAATCTTTCAATTCAGTTGTAATAGTGTTTCATATCTTGTACTAGTCTTTTTAAAAGCAAATAAAAAAGTTCAGTTGTGTTTGTTTTAAAATTCTCATGTAATAAGTTGTTTTTAGCTTATAAGCTTGTAATAAGCTCATTTTAGCTTATTGAGTTTTCTTTAGTTCTCAAGTTTTTCAAATGTTATAAAAACCTTTTTAATACTATTCTTGTCTATTAGTATTCAATATTTTTCATTTGAATTCATAATTCATTCAATTTGGAAGTAACAAGGAGTAATAAGCTCTTAAAAGCTTATTGAGCTTTTAAGCTGGGTTTAGAGGCTAAGGTAGCCATTAGGTTTATATTTTTAAGCCACTCACTCAACAAGAGTGGCTTGGTTCTGAGACTACAATAATCTCAGGTTTCACATTCTTAAATTCATTTTAGCATATTCATTTAGCTTAATCAATTAGCTTATTTCAATGACTTTGTGTGTGCTTAATTCTGTTTCATTTTGCTTGGTTAGTTTATAGATGCAATTACTTTAAGCTGTTTTAGTTAAAATTCATTTAGTTTTCATTACCTCTCAATTCTGTCATATTAGAATAAAAGGCTAGTTGATAAACTAGCTTAATCCTATTAATAAGCCTTAGTTTCTAGTGCCTAAATAGCTTAATTAGGTGAGTATAAGACTGAGTAGATATAAGGATTTAGAAATTTTAGCTTTAAAATAGATTTTAAATAAAAATTAGTTTAGACTTGCATAGTTATCAAGTTTTAAATAGGTGTTGCAACTTAGTTTGTAGAATTTTAGAGTTTAAAAGCTTAAAAAACCTTGCCAGCACCAGGGCAGTTTTAATTGTAAAGTGTTGTTAGATTTATGGCATTTTAGAGTTCACTTTGTGTTAATGTACACTTGGATACATGTAATGAGTTAGTTCTTGAGTTTTTAAGTGGAAATTCAGCCTGCACTAAAGGTTTTTACCAATTGCATCAGCAACAGCAGTATTAATTTAGTTAATACTGCTGTAGCTTATCATTTTTCTAGCCATTTTTTACCCCATTAGTTCTTTATAGATAATCATTTGAATTTCATTTTTAAGCTTTTATACTAGCTTAAATGTTCCTTCAAAAGTAGCTTTAGCCACAGCTTAGATTTGCAGCTTATTTCCTTTGATTTTTAAGTTCTAGTTGTTTTAATCAAAATCCTTATATCTAGTTTTATTCAAAGTTCATAGGATAGCTTATTTCTAAAGTTTTAGTTTCTAAGATTTAGTTTTGAGCATTTTAGCTTATTAGGAATAGCTTAATAATAGACAATAGCTTGAACTTTAACTTTTTAATAGCTAATTTCTTGTTAATCTTGTTAACCTTGTAGCTTATATCTTTTTAGATATCTCTAGTATACATCACAAGCATCTTATAGCAACTTTTGGATTTTATTTTCATTTAGAAATAAGCTAGATATAAGCCATTGTTTGGAAAAGTAGAAATTTCTAAGAAAAGCTTTAGTTTCTGTTGTGCAGAACAAAATGCTTATTTTCTAGCTTATCTAGTTGATAAAAGTTCATAGTGTCTTTGTTAAAGTTGTAGAGTATAAGCTCAAGTCCAACTTTGTAGTTTTAAGTTTTTGCTTATTTTCACTTTTTAGATAAGCCAAAATAAGCCAAGTCGTAGGGTCTGTTTTGTATTTTCTAGATAGTTTAGGGTTACCCGTTTTCATTATAGTGTAAATTTTAGACAGTTACCCCGCCTACCCTTTACTTTCAATAGTTACATTTTCTACCCTGTCTTTTTAGAATAATAAAATAGATTTTATATTTTTAAAATTAGTTTATTAAAATTAGGGTTTTAGACTTTAATTAGTCAAATTAGGGTTCAATTGCTTTATAAAATTTGGGCATTTTTATACCACTAGATTTCTGCACCTTTTTAGTAGATAAAAAGCATTTTTCTTTATTTTTCCAATCAAATTTGTATTTTCTAGAAATTAAAATAGATTTTAAGTAATTTCTTTTTCTTAAATAAATCATAGAAAATAGAAAAATAGTTGAAAAATTCTAATTCTTTTTTGAAAAATAGAAATTGGTGAATGATTCTAAAATTCTCTAATTTTGAAAAACAAGCCCTTCTTCTAGCAACTGGGTCAGATATTTTCTTAACTTCTTCCTTTTGTTTGATAATTTCTCCCACAAGAGAGTCAAACTCTTCAACAATAGTAGATGTGGGAGAAGAAGAATCATTACTCTCAGGTTCACAAACATCTTTGAACCGGTCATCATAAATGTCCATCATGTGGATTGACTCTTTGTCTTGACGACCGTCCGGTTTAAAAACTATCCTTTCCATACCATCCCTTATCACTAGCTCTTCCCCGTGGACATCAATTAAGACCCGTGCGGTCCTTAAGAAAGGCCTACCAAGTATCAAAGGTACTCGGTAGTCACACTCAAAGTCTACTACAACAAAATCGGCCGGGAAAGTCAATCTTCCCACCGGGACCAAGACATCTCTAGCAATTCCTTTAGGAACACAAAGAGAGCAATTTGCTAGTTCTAAGGTCATCCGGGTAGATTGCAATGCGGGAAGGCCTAACTTTGTGTATACGGAGAATGGCATAAGGTTGATACTAGCACCTAGGTCGGCTAGGGCTTTGCATTTAAGCTCACTAAAAGTACACGGGATGAGAAACTGTCCGGGGTCCTCAAGCTTTTCGGGAAGCTTTTTGAGAATGATCGCCGAGCAATTTTCACTCACCGGTGTATTAGCCATCTCGTTTAACTTCTCTTTGTTCGACAACAAGCTTTTTAACATCTTTTGATACTTAGGCATTAAGATCAAAGCATCCGCCAAAGTAATGTTCACATGAATCTTTTTGAACATTTCCCAAAACTTTTGGATTTGCACTTTATCATTTTCACCTTTCTTTTCATACTCTACCCTAGAAGGATATGGAAGAGTTTTTGTTGGCTTGTTTGGTTTGATTGGTGGAGATTTAGGCAAGAAAAACTCTTCCTTATCAATTAAGATCTCTTCAAAAACACTTTCTCTAACCTCATCATCTTTTTCCTTCTCATTTATCCCTTTCTCATTATCTTTCAACTTATCTTTCCCTTTCCCATGGTCTACCCGAGGTTGGACGTTTGCGGTACTTTGTGAACTTTTGGGTTGCACTTTGTCCTTTGTCACCTCGTTTTCCTTAGCCTTCTCATTGTCCGGATTGACATAAGGAGGAGGCATAGGAGGTAATGGTCCATCATAAACTAAACCACTCCTAGTGGTGATAGCCTTGACTTCATTTCTAGGATTAGGAATAGTATTACTTCGTAAAGTTCCTGAACCCGATGCATTATTATTCCCCATTTGCTTTTGAAACATGTTAAGCATCAAATTTTGAAAAATCCTTTACCCATTCTTGACTCGAATCCGAATTATTCCCAAATCTCAATTCACGATTTCGTTGGGACACGACCCGAGAAGAAAATACTTCCCGGTTAAAAATATACGTATTGTGTTTTCTTTAGTGAGATTTTTACCTTTTATTTCTCTTGTTTGAGAAGTAATTTGGAAAGAATTTTCACGGGATTAATACTATATATATATATAAATTTGACTAGTGCTTATACGCTCTCAACCAAATTTTGGCGCCGTTGCCGGGGATTTCGTGAACAATTTTTGAGGATATTCGTTGAAGTAGAGTTTTGAAGACCCTTCCTTTTTGGAAGTTACTTTGCTATTTTTGTTTGAATTCTGTGAATGCAACCCCCACCTCCACTGGTAAAATGGCTTGAACAAAGTCAAACAGGTTTGGAAAGTAAAAGGGAAATTGTCTGCTAATGGCTTGAACAAAGCCAAGCAGGTTTGGAAAGCAACAGGCAAAGTGTTCGCTAATGTTGGTTATCAATGGAGACCCACAAGAAAGAAATTCACCTTAGGAAAACATATTGGTGGGCATCAATGGAGACCCACAGGAAAGATGTTCCTCTTAGGAGAACAGTGCCCTTTAACTAGGCTTCCTGTAAAATGTACTACTATTTCTGCTAACCAACAGGACCCCAACCAAATTTGGGGATCCGAAATTCCAAACCCTCCACACTCGACTATTTTTAAATGCAGGTTGTACAGATCATCTTTTGGTATCTGGAATTTAGGCTGTTCAAAACATATGATGGGGAATCGTTCAAAGCTCAAGAAGTTTGTGAAAAAGTTCCTCGGGAAAGTCAGATTCAGAAATGATCACTTTGGAGCTATCATGGGTTATGGAGAGTAATGCATTTCTATCAAATGATGACGTCTGTTCACATCAGTTCAGGCCTCGTTCTTCATCATTATGGCATCTGTAGATGTCTCTTCAGGCCCCGCTCCTCATAGGAAAGATAAGTGTACGCTTTAGTGTGCTTTATCTTTAAAAGAAGAGAAATCTTCTTGTTTTTGACCATTTTCATCAACAAGTTTCATATTTTCCCATTCTCGTTCAGACGTTAAGTGAATCAACGTTCATATGCAATCACATATGCAATTTTTGGAAGGGAGAATAGTGAATCAAATGTGATCCATACGGTTTAACTTGGTCTCTCAATGTGTATGAAATGGTGAAATGGCTCCTGTACACATCAGTTCAGCACTCGAGCCTATGTCAATGACGCTTGGACAATTCAGTTCATGGATCATACCTAATCAGGTTTATGCAACCAATTATGTTCTATCGATGGATAAAGATCTGGAGTTATTATTTCAACCTATGTTCGATGAATACTTTGAATGTAACAGAAGTCGATAGAACCAGTACCTTATGCCTACTACTGTTAACGCTCAAGATTTTCCACCATTAACTGTGTCTACACATTTTGCACCAAGAAGCACCGTCAACAAGTTATTCAACGTCATCAAATGGAATACACCTCCAGTCATATCGATTTTATCATAGATGTTTGCATTGGACCACTATCAAAGACACCCCAATTACTCAAGCTACCCTTCATCACTTAGTTAACCCTGTTACTGGAGAACCTGGTTCTGCACAGTCATCATCAGGGGATGTTAGTATAGCTGAACCCAACCAAGCTAATCAACCACCAACTCATCTCAGAAAATGGTCCAAAGATCACCCTATTGATAATATAGTTGGTAATCCTTTGCGTCCGGTATCCACCAGAAAATAGTTATCTTCCGATGCTGGTTGTTGTGCCATTTTGACAACAGAGGCTGAATACATTGCAATGTCTGGTTGTTATGCTTAAATCCTATGGATATGATCTCAGCTAAAAGACTATGGATTTGAAATCAATAAAATTCCTATGTACTATGATAACAAAAGTGTCATTGCTCTTTGCTGTATCAATGTCCAGCACTCATGATCAAAGCATATCGACATTCGTCACCATTTCATTCGAGAGCAAGTGGAAAATAAAGTGGTTGAACTCTACTTCGTGGAAATGAACTATCAACGTGCGGATATACTCACAAAAGCATTGCCAAGAGAACGGTTCGAATTTCTTCTACCACGACTTGGGATGAAGAGTATGACCCCAGAAACTCTCAGACGCCTTCAAGAAGGAGAGGATGAGTAAAAAAAATCGCCTTAGTAAATATTTTAAGTCATTTGGAATTACAAACTGGCTTGCAGTTATTTCATACTGCAACCCGCTTCTCAAAATAAGGAACGCATGTCGTCATATTGACTGTTGTTCCTGACAACGGGTAATTTAATTTGCCCGGGCATGGATTACTTTATATACATGCATCAGATGAATTAGTGTACGCTTCAGTGCATTTATTTATGAAAACAAGAGAAATCTTGTTTTAATTGGTGTTGTTAAAAGATTCAATTTTTCATCTGATCAGATTTCATCAGGGTTTAAACGAGGAATTTTCAATATCTCAAACAATGTCTACTGCTCTTTAAATAGAAAACGGGACATTATTTGAGGGGGAGAAAATTTAAAATTCTTTCAAAAAGTCATCACGGAATGAAAGGAAAAGTTTTATCAATAATGGGTCATCATTTAAAAGGGGAGTGTCTTAATTAATTTTAAGTCATTAAGTATTAAGTTGTTATTGGTGTTAACTTTTAGGGACTTAAGGGCAAAATCTAGGACTTAAGATCTAGCTATACACTTGTAGGGGCTTATTTTGTCATTTCTATAACTTAATTAGCATTAGGTATAAGTTCATAAATAGAAATAGAAAGGGTAATTAAGCTCAAGGACCATTTTTGCCACAATTTGAAACTTACCCACCTTACACATTTCGGTCAAAACGGTTAAACACACACACTTTAATATTTATCTCTCTCAAACACACACACGCACATATTCCGCTCGATTCAAATTCAAAATTTTAAACTCGATTTAAAGATCAAGGGTACACTCCTAATCGTTAAATACTCGTTTCTCATCTCATTTATAAAAGGAAATAGACTAAAACTCGTTTTTGAGCTCTTAATCGAATGAAAACGAATTAGGGTTCGAAAATTGAAAGTTGCGTGTTTCTTGAAATTGATTGAGGGGTTTGATTCGTTAGGGTGCGATTAGGATGGGGTTGAAACAGTTTTTCATTTCATTAACTTATTAATGATATATGATGATTTTTAGAAAACGAATGAAACGAAACATGCTCTTTATGGTTAATTAATTGAGGGGTTTTGTACCATAGTGTGCGATTATGTCTAATATGAAATAGTTTTTCATATCTCTAATGTTTGATTGAGTTAGATTGCTTTTTTCCATGATGAATGAAGCGATACATGCATTCGGGATTAAATAAGTTATGTGTTTGTGTTAGATAGCTTGATAATTGCTCTCTTATGTCTTTAGAGTATGTTTGAGTGACCTAGGATCCTTTATGCGTGTAAAAGTCTTGCGCCGAGGCTCAAAAATCCTTTCTTGGTTAATAAGGTTGCTAAGTGAACTATATGTTGTATATTAGTTAACTAATATAAGTCCCCTAAGTGGATAGTTCTAACAGCCTCCTATACGTATTGCCTCATGCCATAAAAGATTTGAGTTTCATCTTGATTGTATTCGAATATGCTTATTTTGTGCTTGAAAGTGTTTATATCTTTGGGGTTATGGATTATGAGATGTTTAGAAGTGTATTGAGATGCTTGCTTGAATGATTCATAGGGATTTAAGTTGTTAAAAATCTAAGTTATGAATTTTTGGGTAAGCAAGCGAAACATGTTCTGATGAATGAAGCGGAACATGTTAAACACAGGTTTAAGCGGAACATGTATGACATGTTTCAAGCGAAACATGTATGTCATGTTTCAAGCGAAACATGTATGTCATGTTTCAAGCGAAACATGTATTTCATGTTTCAAGCGAAACATGTATACATGTTCCAAGCGAAACATGAAAAACTTGTTTAAGCAAAATATGTTGGAGCGAAATATGTAGGAGCGAAATATGACAGGTACACTTCAAGCGAAATATGTTAATAATAGAA